>JAWPHD010010942.1:0-88355 GCA_037043455.1 Cyrtodaria siliqua | reverse complement strand
TAATGCTTTAACCATGCATTTTATTAAAAAGGATTTCCCCGAACCAGCAGTGCCAGTTACTATCATCCGAAGTGGTTGAAAATCTGTACTGTTATTAGAAAATTGAATAATTTTGGTCATTACCATGTTAAAAGCGAACTTCTGGTCTTCGTTCATTTTCAGAAGATCTACTTCTGGAATCTGTAGTGTGTCATTATTAGCATTAAGATTTTCATTAAGAGTCTCAAGCCAGGATTTGCCAAGATCTTTAGGATATTGAAGAGTGGTTAAACTCCAATTGTAATCTTCTCCCCCATCATCATAATTGAAGTCTGTATCAGGACATTCAAACTCAGCATTTGGTTTGACCAAGTCCATCCAGTCTGGTTGCTGAGAAGAATATAATAAATTGCTTTCATCATCATCATCAGCAGTTGGATTTTGTTTGCTTTTCACTCTATCTACTTCAGATTTGACAAAATTTGGACAGAGTTCTGTCAAAAGAAATTGTTCCATTTTTTTAGTCCAAGTGGAATGTTCATCTCGGATATCTGATATTAAACGCCAGTTAGGCCAATGAAGAAGGAGCATTGTTCGGCAGTAATCTTCTTGTAACGGCCAATTTGCATGTGTTGAACACCCTGAAAAAACTGGAACCTTACCGTCTTTACAGATAAAATCGTACAAAGAACAGCAATCATCAGCTTTGCGGGATAAATATTTGTCAAACACATTGTTTTTTGTAGCTACTGTACCATCCTTTTCGAGTAACCTTACTCCAGATAAACTTACAGATTTGAATTGATGACTTGATCTGTGAAGTGGTAATGCTGACAATTCGTATGACGCTTCTACAGCAGATATATCTCTCTTGACTGTACTAATGAGAACTTTATTACATATTGACTTTGCACTTGCCCCACTATTTTCATCTGTACTGTTAACTAAATCATTAAATAGATTTGATATTGCGCCTGTAGGTTGATTACCTTTACATGCATAGCCTGTAATGTATTTCTCTGTAGCTGTTATGTCATCAACAGATGGATTATCTGGAGAACTTTTAGAGAGTATTAAAGATATATCTCCATTTGCTCTCCAACCCTGTGTATGGTAACGAGAGTGCTGAACTAAGACGGGATGGTCCCTTGTCATTTCAAAACGAAGGGAGCCATTTCGATCCCGAACTAAAGCAGGAGAGTCTCTTAGTTTCTTGCCCGGTGAATTTTCAGTACCGAACTCCATTCGACACACTTTAGTACCATTTTTTGAAGGTATTAAACAATAATCAGAACATCTGTGGAGGTTAAATCTGTTGGTAAGCAATAAATAATCTTCCAGCAAAGTTTCTTGTGTGCTACTGACATCCATTAATAGCTTAACAAGGGGATTTCTTTCTTCAGGAGGTTGTTGAGCACTGCCTTCTGGAGGTGGCCACAGATCTTTCCTTGAACTACCAGCTTCATCTTCGCCTGCAGGATGTTTTGCTGTTAAACCAAATTCAACTGAAGCCCACTGTTGAAGCTTGACTGCACATTCGTCGTCACTAAGGCCGTCATTTATAGCTTGATACAATAAGTCATGTGGCTGTCTATCAGACCGCCAACATAAGCCATGCCAGTGAATCATGCCACGTGACTTTGCAAACTCTTGCCTGTACCAATAGGTGTCAACGCCAAAAGCTGGTCCCATGACTTCTTGAAAGTAGGATTTGGTACGCAAGTCAAAATAATGCCCAACTATATGGGTATTTTGTTGCAAAGTATTAAACATAGTTGAACGGTCATCAAGGTCAATATCTTGACCAGTTGTTTGCTGAACATACATACGTAGAAGCCTTTTAAGCGGTTTAAAATGAAATTCCGCACAACTTCCAGTTGCAAATATTGAAGGCAAACCGTGACCCTTGGTAATTTTGTACTGGGTAAGAGCACGCAATTCTTTTGCACGTTGTGCCCAATATTGACTAGAACCACGCAAGGTAGCACTAAGATAAACAATTTTTTTACTTAAAGAGTCATCTCCCTCTTGAAGCTTTTGTCTGAGCTCAGACACTTTTATGTGCTGATCGCCAAGTTGTTGGTGAACAATAAAATTTCCCTTTTCAATAGCACTTCTGCGCATAATGATATTATGTACAACAAATTTAAAATACTGATGATGGGCAAATCTACCATCCTGGTACCATAAAAGATGATCAGCCCAGTTTGCTAGAGAAGAACAAGTGCGGGGCCTGTTTACATGAAAATCTGCAGACCCATAGGGAAACAAACATGGGAAAGCCAGTGTAAAAAAGTACTGGGTTGTAAACTCGGATAAGGGTATATTACCACGGGTTGGCCATGGGATAGTTACCGTGCCCCTCTGATTAATGGTAACATCTGTTTGATTGTCTCCTGTTATATCTGTTACAATGTCTTGAACAGATTGACGCAAATCAACAGAATGGTCAGGCAACAATACACTAGATGAAGTTTCACCCTCAACTTCACCAGGTTCGAGTTGATCAGGAGCCGGACCAAGGTCATTTGTATGTTTTGTATTTAAATTGTACTCAGTTGTTTGTATGTTACTTAGTTCGCCATCTTCTGGGAGTGAGTTTAAACGTTGTGGACAAATTATAATATCAGAGTATGCTGGATTGTTTTCTTTTAGCCAAAATAGAGCTGCCTGTACTTTGTATCTACGAACCCGAAATTCTTTATTTGTATCATTTGTGCCAGATTTTCTAACCTTGACTATATTAATTTCCTCCGGTAATCTAGGAAATATCTGTGCCGGTTCATTTACTTCCTGTGGAAATGTCACACAGTGTCCACTGGATGCAGTGCCGCCATGTTTGAGCATGTGGACATTAATACATGGAGAAATACGTGAAATAAGTTGCTGTTCTATGAGAGTCAGCAAGTTTAGTTCATCTGGAAGAGGTTTCGGATCCATACAATTTTCATTTGAAAATAATTTTATAGCATCACTGTCAGATTTGCAACGCTTGCATATACCATCACTGGATATTTGCATTTCAATTCTACGCTCATTGCAGATCTTACAAGAATTTATAGTGTAAGCCATCTGCTGCAGTTCAAAAGCACGTATGCAGTCCATGGCCTTATCAAATTGATCTATATTTAAAAGAGGGGGTGCATCTGGAATTTCATCCAAATCAAACCCAAGCTTTGACTGCTTCTGTTTTATTCTGTATTTTAATCTTCTTACTCTGTTATTTGCTTGCTGTTTTTCTTCATTGTCTGACCCTGCCTCATACCAAATACCTAGTTTCCTGCAAACTGGGTATAAACTGGCATTGTTTTGAGGAATAATGGGTGTTTTTTTAAATTTTTTATTTGAAATGCCTTCAGGTGGGTTTGTTGTTTTACGTTTTTCAGGTGTATTTTGTGTCAAATTTAAATAATCTTGATCACTACCCATATATGTTCTATTTTCATGAATGTTGTCGGTTGTTTGAGTTGTCGGGCACAGATTAGGTAGGATGGGATAGGTATGATCACTATGCGTTCTATTTTCATGAATGTTGTTTGCTGTGTGACATGTTTCACGAGTTGTCAAGCAATGATTAGGTGGGATGGGATAGGTATGATCACTACCCATATGTGTTTTATTTTCATGAATCTTGTCGGTTGTGTGACATGTTTCACGAGTTGTCGAGCAATGATTAGGTGGCATGGGATAGGTATGATCACTACCGATATGTGTTCTATTTTCATGAATGTTGTAGGTTGTTCGAGTTGTCGGGCACAGATTAGGTAGGATGGGATAGGTATGATCACTATGCGTTCTATTTTCATGAATGTTGTTTGTTGTGTGACATGTTTCACGAGTTGTCGAGCAATGATTAGGTGGGATGGGATAGGTATGATCACTACCCATATGTGTTTTATTTTCATGAATCTTGTCGGTTGTGTGACATGTTTCACGAGTTGTCGAGCAATGACTAGGTGGGATGGGATAGGTATGATCACTACCCATATGTGTTTTATTTTCATGAATCTTGTCAGTTGTGTGACATGTTTCACGAGTTGTCGTGCAATGATTAGGTGGGATGGGATAGGTATGATCACTACCCGTATGTTTTGTCTGTTCATTTGCATTACTTACACATGTTTTGTTTAAAAGAAGGAAGTGATTGTTTTCCAACAAAAGGTCAATACTCCTTGTAAATTGACTACTTGGCGTATGTGAATTCAACATGTAAGTGTTTTGTCCTGCTTTTCTACCTTTGAGAAATACATTTATCTGGCAATTGAGAACATTGGCACATGCTTCTATTTCACAGGCACTCGCCCACCAATTACCATTTAGCAAACCAATATTGTACAGCTCATAAGTCATGTATTCACCATGGCATAGTTTTACTTTTGTTTCCCAAATTTCCCAATGGTTAGCAATGCGCTGACATACTACATTTCTATATCGTTGTGAATGGTCAAAATTTTTATTAAAAGCCAAACTCAGACAATGAAAAAAACAATTTCCATCTCCAGGAACATTTTGGACACTGTATAATGTGTCATGTATACGTTCAAATCTGACTACTGAACTTTTGTTTACAAATTGAAAAGTATCTGTCATTTTTTCTGCGGATGTTTTAAAGCATAATGTTGAAGCAAAACTGACTGAGTAATAAAGAATGTAAAAGATTACATATTTTGGATTATTTTTACCTTTTTTTGTTGTTTTTCTAAATAAAAGATACATAAAAATGAAAACCACTTTTAACTTTGACAGCCGGCGCGAGAGAGCAGTGGAGCAGTGTTTGTAAGCAGACGTCAAAATCAATGTAAACTGTGAAGCAATCAGCATTCTAGCATTTTCTTTTAAATAAATAAATATTGACGCATTCACATTTATTTAAACATATTCAAGCATTAAATCGTGGATTTTGTTGTTTTTGAACAAATTAAATTGTAAAAAAATAAATATGTTGAATTGAATGGACTGAGTCTGTGAAAACGCTGAATAGAATAGAAGCGGAAACTAACTAACCTACATGTTGTATGCAGTGCACACGACCTCTCTTCGCTCGGTGAAATTAGCTGTATAACGTCGCTTCTCGATATATAATTTCGATGTAATTAGCTTTATTTTCTTTCAAATAACACCTCGCGGTGTAATTAGCTTTATTTTCTTTCAAATAACACCTCGCTTCGCTCGGCGTTCGAGTGAGGTTATAACGACGTGCTAGAAATACGAATCGCCGGGACGGTGCACCCGTTTTACTTGCACTATGCAACTTTACGGGCAGGTAACTCTAGCGGTTTGACGAAGATTTTTATTGCCTTAGTATAGAAATTTCAGAAAATCAACAACGCGTTAACCGTAAGGCGAGCTTACGCTCGCGATTAATTATTATTATTATTATTATTATTATTATTATTATTATTATTATTATTATAGTGTGTTTGACCATACCATCCGCATTTAGTTCGTCGATATTATGAAGTTTCCCTCTTTGTTTATTTATTAATTTAGTGTCTTTTTGTCTTTTCAATCTCTCCCAGAGGCCATTACATTGCATGTGTATGAAAGGAACGACAACTCCGGGTAGAGATTGATCTTCCATAGAAGGTGCATCTGGATCAGCCAATCAGAAACGATACCAGAATCTCGGCATACTTCAAACGTTTTTTAGAAGAACTGTTCTAGACGTGTGTCTTGAAAAACGAGCAAGCGTCGCAGATGATCTAGACTACAACTTCGATAGAGATGAGACGAAGGACGACATTACCGGTCAGAAATGCCTCCGTCAGAGGTCGAACAAAACCAGGACAGAGGTATGTAGCTTTAAAGGGACACATGGCAATCTTGAGTTTTATATCAGGCATTAAAATTAGTACAGCGATTTATTAATGCTGTATCATTTTGACTTTAAAACTGCTTGCATATAATTAAATAAAAAAAATGAGAATTCTATTTACTTCTTTATTCAAAACATTTTTTAAATATATTATTGATGCAATATTATCAGGAGTCAGTAATATGTAAATACAATTTGCTTTGAACTATTCTAACAATTAATATTAATGATTGGACAAATTCAAGTTAAGAGAAAAACTAACGGGACGCCGTAAGTTTTTAAACAAATCAAGATTGCCGTGTGTCCCTTTAAACCCAAGGCCTTATGCACTGCATATCTAATAAAAAATATTTAGCAGAGCGAGGTTTCGATCCTCGGACCTCTGGGTTATGGGCCCAGCACGCTTCCACTGCGCCACTCTGCTGGTTGAACTTTTATGTTCGGCGTAACTGATTTAATTTCATACGTTTTATGATAGCGCCTTTAGGAGGGTCTCCCGGGGTTTTTGGGGAACAAGGAAACATGGCCATTTATTTTGGGGGTAACAAGGGAATATTGTCTGTTATTGGTAATATTTTTGGTGAACAAGGGAAAATTGGAAAATATGTTTGGGGAAAAAATCCAAATATGTTTGGGGAACAAGGGAACATTGGGTCATATTTTCAGGGAACAATGGAACATGGACCACCCCTCCCCCACAGGGAGGGCTTCTTATAGGGGCAGACAGCAAGCGTATGGTATTATAACTTAGCATCTCAATGTATTAATTAATTCATTTTCAGTTTGGGTGTAAATCTTCTGGTATATAGCGTAACAACCATACTGTTACATTATATAATCTGGCGGTGTCCCGGGTATCTATCGGCATGCCCATACATTATATAGAGCGGGTTTACATCTAGGTTTATGTCATACAACTGTGATTTGCCAGGATCAGTATCTTCTGGGGGGTAATGAGAAGAAGAAAAATTAGCAGAGCGAGGTTTCGATCCTCGGACCTCTGGGTTATGGGCCCAGCACGCTTCCACTGCGCCACTCTGCTCCTTAGCTTGTGTTTCTGACTTAAAGGTTTTATTTTTTTATAAATTATCTGATGCAATAGAATTTGGCCCAAGGCCGATTTATGTAATTAAAGCGGTCAGGTGACTAAATAGTGCTTTAAAGAGACACACGCCAATCGTTCTGTAGTTATGGCGCATTACAATTAGCTCATCACTTCACTTATCCAGTATCACTTTGACTTTGTGCTTGTATATAATTACGGACTGGAGGTATTTTGGATGTCAATACAATCCGAATAAAACCACCGTAATGGCTTGTTTAAGTAATATTACTATTTATCACATAACTTACGGTGTGGGAATGGAATAACACCATTCTATATTTTCGATATACCAAAAGTTATATAAGTATGCAAATGAGCCTAGTATGCGCTGTCACAAAAAAATCGATTATGACTATGATCCAATTCTCACGGTTTATGTCGGTTTCGCATGTTAAAGCGACAGGCAAAATGCAATAAAAGTCGATATGTGAGTTATGTGATAAATAGAATCTAACATTCGTTCTCATTCATTATTGAATTTATTAAACTTGCTAGCAAAAAATATATAATGCTCGGCAAGAGCCTCGCATTATATCATTTTGCCAACTCGTTTAATAAATTCAATAATGAATGAGTAAGTCATGTAAGATCCTCTATATGTACAAGTGTTGCTTTAAAGTATAATGTCACTTAAGCCGTCAGAGGTGTTGCATCTTATAATTACCTCTCATGAACAGACTCAATAAAATCGAGTCTGCCACTTTTCTCTCTTGTTTGTGTTTATTGCTTCCAAGGGATCACCTTTTCAGTATTTAATAGCAATATAATCGCCATTTAAATAATATTTATGATTTAGCAACAAAAACAGCCGAGTCGTCGGGTTTTCAAGACCAAACATTTTCATAAATAATCATTAAACTGAAGGTAACCGGCAGCTTAATCTAATGCATATGCACGTTTCATATCAAACTGAAGCAAATTATGGGGACTTTCATTTGTATTTGGAATGACGTTTATCACTAGACTGCTACACAGCCGTCAATAAAATCAACACTTGTTTTCACTTGTTTGAGTGAACCGGAACATGCGCAGTGAATCAGTCCACGCTTATCACTCTTCATCGCCTCCAGTCGCTTTACTATTTGGAGCTTTCAACTTGTCATAGGTTTAAAAATAGTATTGGTGCAATATAACCAACAATAATAATATTATTCAAAAACAATTTCGTTTGAACTACTCAAATATTTATTATTAAATAATGAATTTCAAATTAACAAATAACGAGGCGCCACGAGATTTTAAAATAAATAATCAAGAGTGCCGTATGTCCCATTTAAAAACGGGTTATTAACGTACTAGTAATAAAAATATGAAATCGGATAAACAAGAATACAGATTAATTACACCAAGAAAAACGATTACTGTTGGAGGCACAGATACTGGATTCTAGAACCACTAGGTAACTTAATAAAATATTTAGCAGAGCGAGGTTTCGATCCTCGAACCTCTGGGTTATGGGTCCAGCACGCTTCCACTGCGCCACTCTGCTGCTTGTGTTTATAGCGTTACTTATTTATTTATTTTATGTTGGTCGGTCGGTCGGTCGGTTGCTTGGTGTTTTTCGTCATTTTCTGCAAATGTTAAGCTGTGTAGGACGATAGTTTAGTGTTGGATGCAGACCATCTACATTTTCCTCCTAGTACTGTATGCCTCACACCATCCGTAGGAATCGAAACTTTCGTCAAGTGACTGAATATTGCGTCGTTAAAGGAATACACATACATGTTTTGAAAACTTTTCATTGTTATTCCGTCTTAGGTTTAAATATAGAGTGTAGATTTAACACGCTGCTGACCGGGGTCTAAAACGGTAAACTCTTACATTATGTAGATCTGGAACTCTGGTGCCTTGGTATCAAGCGGCACACCAATACATTATGTAGATCTGGAACTCTGGTGCCTTGGTATCAAATGGCACACCAATACATTATGTAGATCTGAAACTCTGGTGCCTTGGTATCAAA
This sequence comes from Cyrtodaria siliqua, assembly GCA_037043455.1. NCBI lineage: Eukaryota > Metazoa > Mollusca > Bivalvia > Adapedonta > Hiatellidae > Cyrtodaria > Cyrtodaria siliqua. The sequence continues at coordinate 79,493 of JAWPHD010010942.1, read as the reverse complement.
CGGCACACCAATACATTATGTAAATCTGGAAAAAATAGTCAAGCGGCAACTCTGATGTCCGTGGTATCAAGCGGCACGCAAATACATTATATAGATTTGGAATCTGGCGTCGGAGATATCAAGCGGCACATCAATACATTATGTAGATTTGGAACTTTCGTGTCCGAGATATCAAGCGGCACACCAATACATTATGGAGATCTGGAACTCTGGTGTCCGGGGTATCTAACGACACACCTGTACATTATATAGTTCTGACAATCTGGTGTCCGGGGTATCTAACGACGCACCTGTACATTATATAGACAATCTGGTGTCCTCGGTATCAAGCGGCACACCGATACATTATGGAGATCTGTAACTCTGATATCCGTGGTATCAGGCGGCACACCAATACAGTATGTAAATCCGGAACTCTGGTATCCGTGGTATCAAACTGCACACCAATACATTATGTAGTTCTGGAACTCTGGTGTCCGTGGTATCAAGCGGCACACCAATACATTATGTAGATCTGGAACTCTGGTGTCCGTGGTATCAAGCGGCACACCAATACATTATGGAGATCTTGAACTCTGGTGTCCGTGGTATCAAACGGCACACCAATACATTATGTAGTTCTGGAACTTTGATGTCCGTGGTATCAAGCGGCACACCAGTACATTATGTAGATCTGGAACTCTGGTGTCCATGGTATCAAACGGCACACCAATACAGTATGTAGATCCGGAAATCTGGTGTCCGTGGTATCAAACGACACACCAATACATTATGTAGTTCTGGAACTCTGGTGTACGTGGTATCAAACGGCACACCAATACAGTATGTAGTTCTGGAACTCTGGTGTCCGTGGTAACCAGCGGCACATCAGTACATTATGGAGATCTGGAACTCTGGTGTCCGTGGTATCAAGCGGCACACCAATACATTATGTAGATCTGGAACTCTGGTGTCCGTGCTGGGCATCATGCGGTACACTCGTTCATTATATAGATCTGGCGGTGTGCTGGGCAGCATGCTGTACACGCGTTCATTATGTATATCTGGCGGTGTGCTGGGCACCATGCGGCACACCCGTACATAATATATATCTGGCGGTGTGCATGGCACCATGCGGTACACCCGTTCATTATATAGATCTGACGGTGTGCTGGGCATCATGCGGTACACTCGTTCATGATATATATCTGGCGGTGTGCTGGGCAGCATGCTGCACACCCGTTCATAATGTATATCTGGCTGTGTGCTGGGCACCATGCGGAACACCCGTATGGCGGTGTGCTGGGTACCATACGTCACACCCGTTCATAATATAGATCTGGTGCTGTGCAGGGCACCATGCGGTACACCCGTTGATTATGTATATCTGGCGGTGTGCTGGGTACCATGCGGCACACCAGTTCATAATATATATATAGCGGTGTGCTGGGCACCATGCGGTACACCCGTACATTATATAGATCTGGTGGTGGGTGGGCACATAGATCGTGGTGAACTGGGCACCGTACGGCACACCCGTACATTATATAGATCTAACGGTGTCCGGGGTATCACGCGGAACACCCATATATTGTTTAGATCCGGCAGTGTGGTGTCACGGGTATCAATTGTCACACTCGTATATTATATAGATATGGCAATCTGATGTCAGGGTTACCAAGTGGCATACCCTTAAATAATATAGCTCTAGCAGTCTGTTTACCCGGGTGTCAAGCGGAAACCCAGTACATTATACACATCTGGCACTCTGGTTTCCTGGGCATTATATATACATATCGTGTACATTATATAGATCCGGCACTCTGGTGTCTGGGCTATCAAGTGGCATACCATTCCATTATGAAGATCTGGTACACTGATGTCTCGAACGGCAACCCATTGCATTATATACAACTGGCAATCTGGTTTCCCGTATATTATGTACATCTGACTGTCTACCCAGTACAGTATATACATCTGGCATTCTGTTGCCCAGTACATTATATACATCTGACATTCTGTTGTCCAGTACATTATATACATCTGGCTGTTGTCCAGTACTTTATATACATCTGGCATTCTGTTGTCCAGTACATTCTATACATCTGGCTGTTGTCCAGTACTTTATAAACATCTGGCATTCTGAAGACCAGTACTTTTTATGGCATTCTGGTGTCCATTACTTTATATACCTCTGGCATTTTTGTGTCCAGTACTTTATATACATTTGGCATTCTGGTGTCCAGTACTTTATATACATCTGGCATTCTGAAGTCCAGTACTTTATATGGCATTCTGGTGTCCATTACTTTATATACAGCTGGCATTTTTGTGTCCAGTACTTTATGTACATCTGGCATTCTGTGGTCCAGTACTTTATATACATCTGGCATTCTGGTGTCCAGTATTTTATATACATCTGTCATTCTGTGGTCGAGTACTTTATATACATCCGACATTCTGGTGTCCAGTATTTTATATATATCTGTCATTCTGTGGTCGAGTACTTTATATACATCTGGCATTCTGGTTTGCGCAGATGTCGTACTCAGCTGCACGTGCAACTTGAATAAACGTATAATCTGTGTTAAACAGATTTTGATTCTTTCATTCGATATTCGTGCTTGGACATTAGCCTTATTGATATATATATATATATGTATTATATATCTTTCAGAATAATTGATATTGATGAAGAATATGCTGTAGTTAAATGTCATATTTAATGTTGGTTTAATAATGTCATATTTAATGTTGGTTTAATAAATAAAACTACCTATTTCCTTTTTTTAGTTCTATCACAGTAACGTTATCAGTACGGTCACACTTCATTCTGCGACGAGCTCCTGATATAACTCTTAACTAGCTTTAAGCCCGCGGGTGAGATCTTGAAAGCTTTGTGTTTCAATTCATTGTTCAAAGGAACTGGGAAGATCGAGTTATCGGTATTGAAATGCCCTGTAATTTGCCCGTGTGGAATGACACACATTTGTCCTGTATTCCGTTAGAAATAAACGTTTATTTGATATATCTACAAATTTTAGTTTAAAATTAAGTGAAAATATTGTAAATGAGTTATGTGTGTTTGAAGTCAATGAAATAAAACAATGGTAATGGTGTAATGCTTCGCTCGTATCAGTGTGTTCTTAAAAAGAAATTTCAAAATATTTAGCAGAGCGAGGTTTCGATCCTCGGACCTCTGGGTTATGGGCCCAGCACGCTTCCACTGCGCCACTCTGCTCCTTGAAAGTGTACTTATAGCGTTCTTTATCTATTTTTTAATAAGTTTTCTGATGCAATGCCGATTGATAGAATAGTTTCTGAAACAATTATAATTCTTATCTGAGCCCAGTGACTGAGTATTGACTAAAAAGGGACACACGACGATTTTGAAGTAGTTTGATACCTCAGTTCAATTTTTCAGGATCAGTTGACTTCAAACATGCTTGCATATGCATTTTTTAAAATATATCATATCATTTAGCGTCTCCGTGGCCGAATGGTTAACGACGTTGCTTTGTAAACCTTCGCCTCTCGAATCTCGCTGGGAGCTCGACATGTAAGTGAGAAAGTGTCGATTCTAACGGATGGTAGGAGGTGTACAGTACTGGTTCTACCCAGGAAAGGTGGGTGGTCTGCCTCCACCACAAACAAATCGACCGTCATATATAGCCTTACATTTGTTGAAAATGACGTAACAAACAAACAAACAAACAAACAAAAGATATCATTCGGAGTTTTCAACTTTTCTTCTTCATCCCGTGTCTCTCTAAAACTGTGATAAGAATGAGACCTAGTGTCATTACCATACATAATAGTGTATTATCCCTAGTGTCTCTCCCTTCTCCTCATAATTATATAAGTATTGCATGTGAAAACTGTAAGTCTTCATTAAAAGGGTTGTGGAGGAGGTAAACTCACACACAAACACGTAAAAAACGTTGTGGTTTGTTTTTTTGTTGTTGTTTTTTTATATTTATTTTGTTGTGTATAACACACACGATGGGACACCACTTCCCCACCAGCTACTCTGGTATCTACGTTGCCACATCCAGTGAACGAATGAACACAAGACCCTCCGCGTCTTATCATGTCGGGTCAGGGAGAGGTCACTTGGAATAGTGGCATAAACACAAATGCAACTTACTGGATGTTCACTACCCGACTGGACCGCCCGTGTACGAAAATTGCGCAGAGGGACACATGGGGTATTCCTCCTCTAGGTGTACCGGAAGTAAATCAAATCCCATTGAGTCCAATGCAATATTGACAAAGCTTTCTAGTTAGCCATTTTTCAAAATGAAGTTCAAACTAAAATTCACTTAAATGTTCTTAGTCATGAGACCTGCCTCTCTAGAAAACTGCTGAGAATAGTAGGGGTCATGTGGCATATAAGAAAATAAAATTCTGATCTTTGTTGATACCGTGAACAAACTGCATTCATTCGGCACCTCTTAAATGTGTTCTACTTTCACTTTCAAAACTGTCAAGTTGATAAATAAAATCATCATACAACCATGCAAATGGTTTTAAGCTATCACAAACATGTCAATAAAGTCATTTCAGCCAGAAAAACAGGCCTTAAATACTCAAAAATGCCTTTTATCACAAAAAAAGTTAGGGATTATATATTTGGGAACTCCTTTCGACTGCATCAGGCATGAATACCATAGTGATTTACTTCCTGTACACCTCTAACTGAAGCTGGAAAGTCGCCATATGACCTAAGATGTCGGTGCGATTCAACCAGTCTAGATGTTAAAAAGGTGTCAGACCCTAACCCGCCGCTAAATTCTCTCTAACACCTAGTCTGCCCCCAATTCAATCCACAGGAAGACGGCGCATACCCCCTCCCCCACCCACATACACATACAACCCCACCCTACTATACCCCACCCCACACACACACACACACACACACACACACACACAACCCCACCCTACTACCTCCACTACTACCCCCACCCCCCCACCCCACACACAACCCCACCCTACTACCCCCACACTACTACCCCCCACTCCACACTCTCTACTACCCACCTTCCCACCTGTTTCTCTACAATATGTCATTGAAAACATATGTAAGCGGGTAGTAGAGAAAAATGTGGGAAGGGGGTAGTAGAGAGTGTGGATGGTGGGTATTAGGGTGGTGGCGGGTGTATGCGCCGTCTGCCTGTGATTCAATCTTCATGACTGTGGACAGACATCACCTATAATTTACAGAATAGTTCGAAAATCAAGTAGTTTTACTAATAAGTATCGTATCGTGATAAAGGGTCTGATTTTAATATTGAGATCCTTCATTATCTTGGATGCACATTTTGTTCCAAATTAGAAGCAGGTCTCATTCTAACCAGTTGTGGGCTGGCGAGGCGCAGTCGGTAACCGGAGGGTTCAATCCTCCGTGGTGCCAGTGAGTTCCGTCGGTGTGTTCTTGGGCAAGACACTTTCCCTTAGCCTCGTCCGTCGGATGGGGACGTAAACCGGGCGGTCCCGTGTATCGGTCTATCCTCCGAGCACGTTAAAGAACCATAGGAATCTATTCGATAATAAGAGTAGGGCAGGTTCCCGGATTCCTATGAATCCTTCTCCTCTCTCTGGAGCGGCTCTAAATAACCTATACTGTGTTGATGAGCCGTTAAACAACATGCAATTCTAACCAGTTGTTGAGGAACACATGCAATAATATAACCTATGATGGAATAATGAAGAAAACTTTCAAACTGATACTGATATATTGAACTGAGATGTTTATTTTAATGCTTGGTCGAATATCCGTTTGTAATCAATAATCAGTCAATTAACATGACGTCAGTACTTAGATATATCCGCCCTATTGTTGATGTCGGATTATATTGACAATAGGTTATATTATTATACAGTTGTACGTGCTTTATTATACTGTTGCACGTGCTATAAACATGTCGCCAGTTGTCAATCCTTTATCCAGTTTAACCAATCAAACCAATACTATACCTCCAATAGCACGTGCAACTGTATTATAATATAACCTATTGTCAATATACGACATCAACGATAGGGCGGAAATGTCTAAGTACAGGCGTCATGTTAATTGTTTGTCGGAGGTATTGTATTGGTTTGATTGATTACAATGGATAAATGACAACTGTAATTCAATCGGAAAGTATTCTTATCTCCCTTTAGTCAATGAATTGTATTGCATCAGAAAATTTACAAAATTAAATAAGTTAAGCTATACACTTAAGTTTACGAGCAGAGTGGCGCAGTGGAAGCGTGCTGGGCCCATAACCCAGAGGTCCGAGGATCGAAACCTCGCTCTGCTAAATATTTTGTATTTTTGTTTTTTAGAAGACACACTCTGTATTGTATAAGTTAGCATAAATATTAACCTTTAACCCGCTAAGCACAACTACAATAGCCTTTGCGTCCATTGTAAACCCTGATCAGTTTACAATGTCCGGCTGCTGATCAGTCATTACCCACACCAAAAAAAACAAAAAAAACCTTTATCACATAAATGGAATGGTCTTAATTCAAAGGAAGTACAGTCCATTATATATGTAGCTTGAAACGCAATTTTATTTAGGGACCAGGCAATATTTATTGTGAGGTTGGGACCGGTGCAAAATGGCATGGGACAAATACTTTTTTTGTCGCGACAAACCATGGGACGATACTTTTTTTTCCGCTAGCTTGCCATGGGACGTAAACCTTTTTTTAAAGTCAAATTCTTTCCCCCAAAAAACACTTTAAACAATTACTAATATTGAAGCCGTGATGTTAGACCATAAAAGACCCCCTTACCAAAAATATAGGATTCTGGCGACTGTTTGCTGCAACTCTGCGGCAAACATTGCTGCAAAGCTGCGGCAGACAAGTTTGCGGCGAAGTTGCGGTACACTTTTACCATGCAAATGAAGTATGAGGCAAAGTTGCAGCAAACAAATATGTGAATGAGGTTCTGGTGATGTTCACCGCAACATAGTAAAAGTGTGCGGCAACTTCTCAGCACACTTCATTTGCATAACAATTTTAGCTGTAATCTTCTGGCGATGAAATAGAACAATGGTGCGTTGTTTGTAAAAAATTATATATTTAGCTCGAAAACATTTTTTTTTTCACTATTTAACATGGACTGCATCATATTTAAATAAATTAAAATGATTTAAATAAAATGCCACGATTTAAATAAATCGACACAATTTAAATAAATGTTTTCGATTTAAAGTATCTCATTACGATTTAGATTATATATGGGTATGTCGTTTGTTACCCCGAACACCAGAGTGCCAGAGATGTAATGTACTGGTATGTTGCTTGATACCCAGGTCATCAGTGGGCTAGATCTGTATTATATACCGGTGTGCGGCTCGATACCCTGGACACCAGAGCAACAGGTCTAAGCCAGTGCCTTCCCCAATGACTTACCGAGACTGCTGGTCTAATAAAAATGTTTAGCAGAGCGAGGTTTCGATCCTCGGACCTCTCTGTGTTATGGGTCCAGCACGCTTCCACTGCGCCACTCTGCTCGTTGATTTATATTTATGTTTATACAGTAACAGTATATAATCATAATAACTTTCTGATGCAATCAAATTTATTGATTGAAGGGCAATTAGAATAACTTTCGAGAGGCACCGCGTCTGGTGTCCGGGGTATCAAGCTACGAAAACATATATTATTTAGATCAAGCATTTTGTTTATAACGTCATGTTATACGACATGAATTATATCGCTTTGTCGGTAATGGTGTATTCTAAAAAAAAATTATAAAAACATTTAGCAGAGCGAGGTTTCGATCCTCGGACCTCTGGGTTATGGGCCCAGCAAGCTTCCACTGCGCCACTCTGCTCGTTGATTTATATTTATACAGTAGCAGTATATAATTATAATAACTTTACTGCCTCAGTCGGGCGATAAGAATACTTTCCGAAATAATTGAGCGGTCAAGTGAAACGCGTGGCAATTTTGTTATCACGTAAAAAGAAACACCTCAGTCATTAATCCAGTATCTATTTTATTTCAAACCTGTTTGCGTATAATGTAAAGGTAAAATATATATGGAGTTTTAAAAATATAAATCGTTATTCTACCATAGGTTTAAATATATTATTGGAGCAATATAATCTACTATCACTACTTGTTTTGAACTATTAGATTCAAATATTTATTAATGATGAATTTCCAATATCAAGTTATGTAGAAAAATAAATGAGACGCCACGAGTTTTTTTGGGGGAAAAAATCCAGACTGCCGTGTGTCCCTTTTAATGATCAAGTGGCACACCCGTTGGCGGCGTTTTATGACTGATTATTGATTAAAAAGAGACATTCGACAATGTTGAAGTAGTTACCAAGCATTAAAATAAGCTTCTTGGTTCAATATGGAAAGCCTCGGCTGCCTTCTGTTGGCCTTTTGCATTTTGTGCAGTACGCTTCCTAAGTTGTTTTGTGCATTTTCTAAGTTGTTATGTGCATTTCGTAAGTTGTGATGTGCATTGTTCAAGTTGTGATGTGCATTGTTTAAGTTGTTATGTGCATTTTCTAAGTTGTTATGTGCTTTTCGTAAGTTGTTATGTGCATATTCGAAGTTGTCTTGTGCATTTTGTAAGTTGTTATGTGCATTTTCTAAGTTGTCCTGTGCATTTCGTAAGTTGTTATGTGCATTTTCTAAGTTGTTATGTGCATTTTCTAAGTTGTTATGTGCTTTTCGTAAGTTGTTATGTGCATATTCTAAGTTGTCTTGTGCATTTTGTAAGTTGTTATGTGCATTTTCTAAGTTGTCCTGTGCATTTCGTAAGTTGTTATGTGCATTTTCTAAGTTGTTATGTGCATTTTCTAAGTTGTCTTGTGCATATTCTAAGTTGTCTTGTGCATTTTCTAAGTTGTTATGTGCATTTTCTAAGTTATTATGTGCGTTTCGTAAGTTGGTATGTACATTTAGTAAGTTGTTATGTGCTTTTCGTAAGTTGTCTTGTGCAAACTACAAGTCGTCGTTAAGTAGACTTTTTATCGGAATAGGTTTTGAATGAAACACCGGTAGAAATGGCGGCTCCAGGAGCGAACGCTATGCCCTGCATACTTTAACAAAATTGGGTTAGGGAAATTATACAATAAATTGTTAGAACAGAAAATTGATTTCAAAATGTGTAAGGGATTGTCTGACGTGGAGTTAATAAATCTTGGTCTGAAAACAATAGATCACAATAGGCAGTATCAGGAGGTGTGGTACAGGTGGCCGTGGGTACGGAATATAAGGGGAGGAACCGGGAGACAAGGGTAGGGGTCGGAAGACAAGAAGACGGGAGTCGGGAGAGAAAGGGGCGTGAGGTTTCTAAAATAGCAAGTTTGTAAAAAAATAAAATGAATTATCATAGTTTGAGAGTCGTTTTTGGTAAAACAGTCTATATCCTATCAAAATCCATTATTGACCATTATCTTGTCTGCCGTACACGTTCTGTCTGCACGATAGATACGTTTATAGATTTTGTCCCTTGTTTATCAGTACTCTGAGAGAGAAGAGAGAAAAGGGGGCGGAGAAGGGAGATAAGGGAGGGAGATGGGAGAAAATGGGGAGGGAGGAGTGAGAAGACGACCTCACGTAGCCCCTACCCATCAGTGTGGGAACTAACAAATAATAATAATAATAAATTGAAAAATATATTTAAATAAAAGTAATATTAACGTGCTATTTGTTGAAAACAAACATATTTTAAGTTTTCCTGAAAAAAGTCCCAGAGTATTTAAAATATGTTTGTTTTCAACAAATAACACGTGAAGTCCAGACTCTATTGAACCTATACCTTTAGGACGTCCGATTGGTTAAAAGATGCAGGGCTATAAACCTTAGGACTACAAACAAAGACAAACAAATAACACGTTATTTATTTATTTTTTTTTTTTTTTTTTCAGACCAAGATTTATTAACTCAACGTCAGACAATCCCTTAAACATTTTGAAATCAGTTTTATGTTCTAAGAATTTATTGTATAATGTACCTAGCCCAATTTCTTTTATCTAGGCAGAGCATAGCGTCCGCTCCTGGAGCCGCCATTTCTACCGGTGTTTCCTTCAAAACTTATTCCGATAAAAAGTCTACTTAACGACGACTTATAGTTTGCACAAGACTTATGAAATGCACATGACAACTTAGAAAATGCACATAACAACTTAGGAAATGCACAAAACAACTTAGAAAATGCACAAGACAACTTAGAATATGCACATAACAACCTACGAAATGCACATAACAACTTACGAAATGCACATAACAACTTAGAAAATGCACAAGACAACATAGAATATGCACATAACAACCTACGAAATGCACATAACAACTTACTAAATGTACATAACAACTTATGAAACGCACATAACAACTTAGAAAATGCACAAGACAACTTAGAATATGCACATAACAACCTACGAAATGCACATAACAACTTACTAAATGTACATAATAACTTGGAAAATGCCCATTACAACTTACGAAATGCACATAACAACTTAGAAAATGCACAAGACAACTTAGAAAATTCACATAACAAACTACGAAATGCACATAACAACTTAGAAAATGCACATAACAACTTGGAAAATGCACATGACAACTTAGAAAATGCACAAGACAACTTAGAAAATGCACATGACAACCTAGAAAATGCACATAACAAATTACTAAATGCACATAACAACTTACTAAATGCACATAACAACTTAGAAAATGTACAGGACAACTTAGGAAGCGTACTGCACAAAATGCAAAAGGCCAACAGAAGGCAGCCGAGGCTTTCCATAGTTCAATATTTCAGTATCAGTTTGACAGTTCTGCACAGGAAAGGTGGGTGGTCTGCCTCCACCACAAAAAATCGACCGTCATATATAACCTTACGACGTAAAACACCATACAAACAAACAAAACAAAAGCATGTTTATGAAATAAACGTAGATGATAGAGTTAGATGTTAGATGTTTATAGTGTATGAGTGTGCCACATAAGATTTCACACACCGACAGAGCTATATAATGCACTGATGTGCCACTTGATACCTCGGAGTTCTAATGGTCCTATAGAAATCATAGCTCCCAACTTTATTCTTATTACGGATTTTAAAGAAATATTGGATCCGTTTTATGAATATTTTAAAAATAGTTGTTGCTGGTTTTGTTTCCTTTCTTGTTACATTTTACCATAACAAATGGCATTTGTTCAAATTTGATCGCATAAGAAAAAATATAAAAAATAAATAAAAAATTAGGTCCCATAACCCATAGGTCCGAGGATCGAAACCTCGCTCTGCTATTTGTTTTTGGGATTTTAGAAGACACCACTATTGACGAAGAACATTACTACGGTCAATATATTCAAGTTATATTATGTATCAATGTTATTAAATGAAAACAGATGTAAACTGATAGATCTGTATAATGTATATGTGTGTTGCTTGATACCCAAGGCATTAATGTGCCAGATCTATATAATGTACGGGTGTGCGGCTCGATACCCTGGCGCAGTGGAGCATGCTGGGCCCATAAACCTCGCTCTGCTATTTGTTTTTGGGTTTTCAGAAGACACCACGAAGAACATTACTACGGTCAATATATTCAAGTTGTATTATGTATAAATGTTATTAAATGAAAATAGATGTAAACTGATAGATCTATAGTATGTATGGGTATGTCGTTTGATACCCCGAACACCATAGTGCCAGAGATATAATGTATGGGTGTGCTGCTTGACACCAGAGTCTGCCAATGCTTTGTCCAATGACTTACCGAGGCTGCTGGTCTAATAAAAATGTTTAGCAGAGCGAGGTTTCGATCCTCGGACCTCTGGGTTATGGGCCCAGCACGCTTCCACTGCGCCACTCTGCTAGTTGATTTATAAATATACAGTAACAGTATATAATTATAATAACTTTTCTGATGTAATCAAATTTATTGGTTGAAGGGCGATTACAATAACTTTTGAGAGGCACCGTGTCCGGTGTCCAGGGTATCAAGCTTTTGTTTTTCTTTGTTTTATGAATGGTGTTTTACGTCATTTTCAACACATGTAAGGTTATATATGACGGTCGGATTTTTGTGGTGGAGGCAGACCACACACTTTTCCTGGGTAGAACCAGTACTGTACAACTCCCGCGACGAAACCATACATTATATAGATCAAGCATTTGTTTATAATGCTAAGTTATACGACATGAATTATATTGACTGTAGTTCTGCGCTTTGTCAGCATGGATGTCTTCTAAAAAAATAAATTATAAAACATTTAGCAGAGCGAGGTTACGATCCTCGGACCTCTGGGTTATGGGCCCAGCACGCTTCCACTGCGCCACTCTGCTCGTTGATTTATAGTTATACAATAACAGTACGTATAATAACTTTTCTGATACAGTCAAATTTATTAATCTAAGGGTGATACTTTCCGAATGCCTATCTTTAAAATCCGATATAGGAATAAAGTCCAAATAAAATCGGCAAGTGTAATCTAAATTGTCAAGTTTTAATTCAAGTTTAGCTTATGTGTTTCCTGTTTAAGTATTCGCAATAGTTCTAATAATCCAATGTCACTTTTAGTATAGATGAGCAGAATAGTGGCATAAACACAAATGCAACTTACTGGATGTTCACTACCCGACTGGACCGCCCGTGTACGAAAATTGCGCAGAGGGACACATGGGGTATTCCTCCTCTAGGTGTACCGGAAGTAAATCAAATCCCATTGAGTCCAATGCAATATTGACAAAGCTTTCTAGTTAGCCATTTTTCAAAATGAAGTTCAAACTAAAATTCACTTACATGTTCTTAGTCATGAGACCTGCCTCTCTAGAAAACTGCTGAGAATAGTAGGGGTCATGTGGCATATAAGAAAATAAAATTCTGATCTTTGTTGATACCGTGAACAAACTGCATTCATTCGGCACCTCTTAAATGTGTTCTACTTTCACTTTCAAAACTGTCAAGTTGATAAATAAAATCATCATACAACCATGCAAATGGTTTTAAGCTATCACAAACATGTCAATAAAGTCATTTCAGCCAGAAAAACAGGCCTTAAATACTCAAAAATGCCTTTTATCACAAAAAAAGTTAGGGATTATATATTTGGGAACTCCTTTCGACTGCATCAGGCATGAATACCATAGTGATTTACTTCCTGTACACCTCTAACTGAAGCTGGAAAGTCGCCATATGACCTAAGATGTCGGTGCGATTCAACCAGTCTAGATGTTAAAAAGGTGTCAGACCCTAACCCGCCGCTAAATTCTCTCTAACACCTAGTCTGCCCCCAATTCAATCCACAGGAAGACGGCGCATACCCCCTCCCCCACCCACATACACATACAACCCCACCCTACTATACCCCACCACACACACACACACACACACACACACACACAACCCCACCCTACTACCTCCACTACTACCCCCACCCCCCCCCCCACCCCACACACAACCCCACCCTACTACCCCCACACTACTACCCCCCACTCCACACTCTCTACTACCCACCTTCCCACCTGTTTCTCTACAATATGTCATTGAAAACATATGTAAGCGGGTAGTAGAGAAAAATGTGGGAAGGGGGTAGTAGAGAGTGTGGATGGTGGGTATTAGGGTGGTGGCGGGTGTATGCGCCGTCTGCCTGTGATTCAATCTTCATGACTGTGGACAGACATCACCTATAATTTACAGAATAGTTCGAAAATCAAGTAGTTTTACTAATAAGTATCGTATCGTGATAAAGGGTCTGATTTTAATATTGAGATCCTTCATTATCTTGGATGCACATTTTGTTCCAAATTAGAAGCAGGTCTCATTCTAACCAGTTGTGGGCTGGCGAGGCGCAGTCGGTAACCGGAGGGTTCAATCCTCCGTGGTGCCAGTGAGTTCCGTCGGTGTGTTCTTGGGCAAGACACTTTCCCTTAGCCTCGTCCGTCGGATGGGGACGTAAACCGGGCGGTCCCCGTGTATCGGTCTATCCTCCGAGCACGTTAAAGAACCATAGGAATCTATTCGATAATAAGAGTAGGGCAGGTTCCCGGATTCCTATGAATCCTTCTCCTCTCTCTGGAGCGGCTCTAAATAACCTATACTGTGTTGATGAGCCGTTAAACAACATGCAATTCTAACCAGTTGTTGAGGAACACATGCAATAATATAACGCTATGATGGAATAATGAAGAAAACTTAAACTGATACTGATATATTGAACTGAGATGTTTATTTTAATGCTTGGTCGAATATCCGTTTGTAATCAATAATCAGTCAATTAACATGACGTCAGTACTTAGATATCTCCGCCCTATTGTTGATGTCGGATTATATTGACAATAGGTTATATTATTATACAGTTGTACGTGCTTTATTATACTGTTGCACGTGCTATAAACATGTCGCCAGTTGTCAATCCTTTATCCAGTTTAACCAATCAAACCAATACTATACCTCCAATAGCACGTGCAACTGTATTATAATATAACCTATTGTCAATATACGACATCAACGATAGGGCGGAGATGTCTAAGTACAGGCGTCATGTTAATTGTTTGTCGGAGGTATTGTATTGGTTTGATTGATTACAATGGATAAATGACAACTGTAATTCAATCGGAAAGTATTCTTATCTCCCTTTAGTCAATGAATTGTATTGCATCAGAAAATTTACAAAATTAAATAAGTTAAGCTATACACTTAAGTTTACGAGCAGAGTGGCGCAGTGGAAGCGTGCTGGGCCCATAACCCAGAGGTCCGAGGATCGAAACCTCGCTCTGCTAAATATTTTGTATTTTTGTTTTTTAGAAGACACACTCTGTATTGTATAAGTTAGCATAAATATTAACCTTTAACCCGCTAAGCACGACTACAATAGCCTTTGCGTCCATTGTAAACCCTGATCAGTTTACAATGTCCGGCTGCTGATCAGTCATTACCCACACCAAAAAAAACAAAAAAACCTTTATCACATAAATGGAATGGTCTTAATTCAAAGGAAGTACAGTCCATTATATATGTAGCTTGAAACGCAATTTTATTTAGGGACCAGGCAATATTTATTGTGAGGTTGGGACCGGTGCAAAATGGCATGGGACAAATACTTTTTTTGTCGCGACAAACCATGGGACGATACTTTTTTTTCCGCTAGCTTGCCATGGGACGTAAACCTTTTTTTAAAGTCAAATTCTTTCCCCCAAAAAACACTTTAAACAATTACTAATATTGAAGCCGTGATGTTAGACCATAAAAGACCCCCTTACCAAAAATATAGGATTCTGGCGACTGTTTGCTGCAACTCTGCGGCAAACATTGCTGCAAAGCTGCGGCAGACAAGTTTGCGGCGAAGTTGCGGTACACTTTTACCATGCAAATGAAGTATGAGGCAAAGTTGCAGCAAACAAATATGTGAATGAGGTTCTGGTGATGTTCACCGCAACATAGTAAAAGTGTGCGGCAACTTCTCAGCACACTTCATTTGCATAACACTTTTAGCTGTAATCTTCTGGCGATGAAATAGAACAATGGTGCGTTGTTTGTAAAAAATTATATATTTAGCTCGAAAACATTTTTTTTTCACTATTTAACATGGACTGCATCATATTTAAATAAATTAAAATGATTTAAATAAAATGTCACGATTTAAATAAATCGACACAATTTAAATAAATGTTTTCGATTTAAAGTATCTCATTACGATTTAGATTATATATGGGTATGTCGTTTGTTACCCCGAACACCAGAGTGCCAGAGATGTAATGTACTGGTATGTTGCTTGATACCCAGGTCATCAGTGGGCTAGATCTGTATTATATACCGGTGTGCGGCTCGATACCCTGGACACCAGAGCAACAGGTCTAAGCCAGTGCCTTCCCCAATGACTTACCGAGACTGCTGGTCTAATAAAAATGTTTAGCAGAGCGAGGTTTCGATCCTCGGACCTCTCTGTGTTATGGGTCCAGCACGCTTCCACTGCGCCACTCTGCTCGTTGATTTATATTTATGTTTATACAGTAACAGTATATAATCATAATAACTTTCTGATGCAATCAAATTTATTGATTGAAGGGCAATTAGAATAACTTTCGAGAGGCACCGCGTCTGGTGTCCGGGGTATCAAGCTACGAAAACATATATTATTTAGATCAAGCATTTTGTTTATAACGTCATGTTATACGACATGAATTATATCGCTTTGTCGGTAATGGTGTATTCTAAAAATAAATTATAAAAACATTTAGCAGAGCGAGGTTTCGATCCTCGGACCTCTGGGTTATGGGCCCAGCACGCTTCCACTGCGCCACTCTGCTCGTTGATTTATATTTATACAGTAGCAGTATATAATTATAATAACTTTACTGCCTCAGTCGGGCGATAAGAATACTTTCCGAAATAATTGAGCGGTCAAGTGAAACGCGTGGCAATTTTGTTATCACGTAAAAAGTAACACCTCAGTCATTAATCCAGTATCTATTTTATTTCAAACCTGTTTGCGTATAATGTAAAGGTAAAATATATATGGAGTTTTAAAAATATAAATCGTTATTCTACCATAGGTTTAAATATATTATTGGAGCAATATAATCTACTATCACTACTTGTTTTGAACTATTAGATTCAAATATTTATTAATGATGAATTTCCAATATCAAGTTATGTAGAAAAATAAATGAGACGCCACGAGTTTTTTTGGGGAAAAAAATCCAGACTGCCGTGTGTCCCTTTTAATGATCAAGTGGCACACCCGTTGGCGGCGTTTTATGACTGATTATTGATTAAAAAGAGACATTCGACAATGTTGAAGTAGTTACCAAGCATTAAAATAAGCTTCTTGGTTCAATATGGAAAGCCTCGGCTGCCTTCTGTTGGCCTTTTGCATTTTGTGCAGTACGCTTCCTAAGTTGTTTTGTGCATTTTCTAAGTTGTTATGTGCATTTCGTAAGTTGTGATGTGCATTGTTCAAGTTGTGATGTGCATTGTTTAAGTTGTTATGTGCATTTTCTAAGTTGTTATGTGCTTTTCGTAAGTTGTTATGTGCATATTCGAAGTTGTCTTGTGCATTTTGTAAGTTGTTATGTGCATTTTCTAAGTTGTCCTGTGCATTTCGTAAGTTGTTATGTGCATTTTCTAAGTTGTTATGTGCATTTTCTAAGTTGTTATGTGCTTTTCGTAAGTTGTTATGTGCATATTCTAAGTTGTCTTGTGCATTTTGTAAGTTGTTATGTGCATTTTCTAAGTTGTCCTGTGCATTTCGTAAGTTGTTATGTGCATTTTCTAAGTTGTTATGTGCATTTTCTAAGTTGTCTTGTGCATATTCTAAGTTGTCTTGTGCATTTTCTAAGTTGTTATGTGCATTTTCTAAGTTATTATGTGCGTTTCGTAAGTTGGTATGTACATTTAGTAAGTTGTTATGTGCTTTTCGTAAGTTGTCTTGTGCAAACTACAAGTCGTCGTTAAGTAGACTTTTTATCGGAATAGGTTTTGAATGAAACACCGGTAGAAATGGCGGCTCCAGGAGCGAACGCTATGCCCTGCATACTTTAACAAAATTGGGTTAGGGAAATTATACAATAAATTGTTAGAACAGAAAATTGATTTCAAAATGTGTAAGGGATTGTCTGACGTGGAGTTAATAAATCTTGGTCTGAAAACAATAGATCACAATAGGCAGTATCAGGAGGTGTGGTACAGGTGGCCGTGGGTACGGAATATAAGGGGAGGAACCGGGAGACAAGGGTAGGGGTCGGAAGACAAGAAGACGGGAGTCGGGAGAGAAAGGGGCGTGAGGTTTCTAAAATAGCAAGTTTGTAAAAAAATAAAATGAATTATCATAGTTTGAGAGTCGTTTTTGGTAAAACAGTCTATATCCTATCAAAATCCATTATTGACCATTATCTTGTCTGCCGTACACGTTCTGTCTGCACGATAGATACGTTTATAGATTTTGTCCCTTGTTTATCAGTACTCTGAGAGAGAAGAGAGAAAAGGGGGCGGAGAAGGGAGATAAGGGAGGGAGATGGGAGAAAATGGGGAGGGAGGAGTGAGAAGACGACCTCACGTAGCCCCTACCCATCAGTGTGGGAACTAACAAATAATAATAATAATAAATTGAAAAATATATTTAAATAAAAGTAATATTAACGTGCTATTTGTTGAAAACAAACATATTTTAAGTTTTCCTGAAAAAAGTCCCAGAGTATTTAAAATATGTTTGTTTTCAACAAATAACACGTGAAGTCCAGACTCTATTGAACCTATACCTTTAGGACGTCCGATTGGTTAAAAGATGCAGGGCTATAAACCTTAGGACTACACACAAAGACAAACAAATAACACGTTATTTTTTTTATTTTTTTTTATTTTTTTCAGACCAAGATTTATTAACTCAACGTCAGACAATCCCTTAAACATTTTGAAATCAGTTTTATGTTCTAAGAATTTATTGTATAATGTACCTAGCCCAATTTCTTTTATCTAGGCAGAGCATAGCGTCCGCTCCTGGAGCCGCCATTTCTACCGGTGTTTCCTTCAAAACTTATTCCGATAAAAAGTCTACTTAACGACGACTTATAGTTTGCACAAGACTTATGAAATGCACATGACAACTTAGAAAATGCACATAACAACTTAGGAAATGCACAAAACAACTTAGAAAATGCACAAGACAACTTAGAATATGCACATAACAACCTACGAAATGCACATAACAACTTACGAAATGCACATAACAACTTAGAAAATGCACAAGACAACATAGAATATGCACATAACAACCTACGAAATGCACATAACAACTTACTAAATGTACATAACAACTTATGAAACGCACATAACAACTTAGAAAATGCACAAGACAACTTAGAATATGCACATAACAACCTACGAAATGCACATAACAACTTACTAAATGTACATAATAACTTGGAAAATGCACATTACAACTTACGAAATGCACATAACAACTTAGAAAATGCACAAGACAACTTAGAAAATTCACATAACAACCTACGAAATGCACATAACAACTTAGAAAATGCACATAACAACTTGGAAAATGCACATGACAACTTAGAAAATGCACAAGACAACTTAGAAAATGCACATGACAACCTAGAAAATGCACATAACAAATTACTAAATGCACATAACAACTTACTAAATGCACATAACAACTTAGAAAATGTACAGGACAACTTAGGAAGCGTACTGCACAAAATGCAAAAGGCCAACAGAAGGCAGCCGAGGCTTTCCATAGTTCAATATTTCAGTATCAGTTTGACAGTTCTGCACAGGAAAGGTGGGTGGTCTGCCTCCACCACAAAAAATCGACCGTCATATATAACCTTACGACGTAAAACACCATACAAACAAACAAAACAAAAGCATGTTTATGAAATAAACGTAGATGATAGAGTTAGATGTTTATAGTGTATGAGTGTGCCACATAAGATTTCACACACCGACAGAGCTATATAATGCACTGATGTGCCACTTGATACCTCGGAGTTCTAATGGTCCTATAGAAATCATAGCTCCCAACTTTATTCTTATTACGGATTTTAAAGAAATATTGGATCCGTTTTATGAATTTTCTGCAAGTGAATATTTTTCATTGTAATATTTGAATAAATTTGTTAATAATATTTTAAAAATAGTTGTTGCTGGTTTTGTTTCCTTTCTTGTTACATTTTACCATAACAAATGGCATTTGTTCAAATTTGATCGCATAAGAAAAAATATAAA
Organism: Cyrtodaria siliqua; assembly: GCA_037043455.1. Taxonomy (NCBI): domain Eukaryota; kingdom Metazoa; phylum Mollusca; class Bivalvia; order Adapedonta; family Hiatellidae; genus Cyrtodaria; species Cyrtodaria siliqua. The sequence goes on along the minus strand of JAWPHD010010942.1, from coordinate 59,793 downwards.
AAATAAATAAAAAATTAGGTCCCATAACCCATAGGTCCGAGGATCGAAACCTCGCTCTGCTATTTGTTTTTGGGATTTTAGAAGACACCACTATTGACGAAGAACATTACTACGGTCAATATATTCAAGTTATATTATGTATCAATGTTATTAAATGAAAACAGATGTAAACTGATAGATCTGTATAATGTATATGTGTGTTGCTTGATACCCAAGGCATTAATGTGCCAGATCTATATAATGTACGGGTGTGCGGCTCGATACCCTGGCGCAGTGGAGCATGCTGGGCCCATAAACCTCGCTCTGCTATTTGTTTTTGGGTTTTCAGAAGACACCACGAAGAACATTACTACGGTCAATATATTCAAGTTGTATTATGTATAAATGTTATTAAATGAAAATAGATGTAAACTGATAGATCTATAGTATGTATGGGTATGTCGTTTGATACCCCGAACACCATAGTGCCAGAGATATAATGTATGGGTGTGCTGCTTGACACCAGAGTCTGCCAATGCTTTGTCCAATGACTTACCGAGGCTGCTGGTCTAATAAAAATGTTTAGCAGAGCGAGGTTTCGATCCTCGGACCTCTGGGTTATGGGCCCAGCACGCTTCCACTGCGCCACTCTGCTAGTTGATTTATAAATATACAGTAACAGTATATAATTATAATAATTTTTCTGATGTAATCAAATTTATTGATTGAAGGGCGATTACAATAACTTTTGAGAGGCACCGTGTCCGGTGTCCAGGGTATCAAGATTTTGTTTTTCTTTGTTTTATGAATGGTGTTTTACGTCATTTTCAACACATGTAAGGTTATATATGACGGTCGGATTTTTGTGGTGGAGGCAGACCACACACTTTTCCTGGGTAGAACCAGTACTGTACAACTCCCGCGACGAAACCATACATTATATAGATCAAGCATTTGTTTATAATGCTAAGTTATACGACATGAATTATATTGACTGTAGTTCTGCGCTTTGTCAGCATGGATGTCTTCTAAAAAAATAAATTATAAAACATTTAGCAGAGCGAGGTTACGATCCTCGGACCTCTGGGTTATGGGCCCAGCACGCTTCCACTGCGCCACTCTGCTCGTTGATTTATAGTTATACAATAACAGTACGTATAATAACTTTTCTGATACAGTCAAATTTATTAATCGAAGGGTGATACTTTCCGAATGCCTATCTTTAAAATCCGATATAGGAATAAAGTCCAAATAAAATTGGCAAGTGTAATCTAAATTGTCAAGTTTTAATTCAAGTTTAGCTTATGTGTTTCCTGTTTAAGTATTCGCAATAGTTCTAATAATCCAATGTCACTTTTAGTATAGATGAGCAGAATAATTGTTATACTCTCACAATATATTTTTAATTAAATGCATCTAATATTTTCATTTTATTCTGAATTTGAGGAAATCCAAATACTGAGCCAGATATTGAACAAAACACAAGACAAAAAGCTGTATTCATACTGTCATAGAACGTCATACAAGTTTTAAAATTTTCCAATAACCCTGAATGACCGTTTATGATCTTTCACACTAAAACATCACGTGATGTTAAATGTATACATCAGCATTTTATTTACTCATCCAGAAACTTCTATATGTTACTAATTATAAATGAATGGCATTGGATGACACAATAACATGTTTACATAGTTCTTAAATGTATTCATAGGTAATATAATTAATTAAAGGAAGATAAGAGTACTGTACACCTTCCGCGACGAAACCACACATTATATATATCAAGCATTTTGTTTATGATGTCATGGTATACGACATGAATTATATTGACTGTAGTTCTGTGCTTTATCAGTATTGGTGTATTCTAAAAATAACTTATAAAACATTTAGCAGAGCGAGGTTGCGATTCTCGGACCTCTGGGTTATGGGCCCAGCACGCTTCCACTGCGCCACTCTGCTCGTTGATTTACAATAACACTATATAATTGTAATAACTTTTCTGACGCAGTCAGCTTTATTGATTGAAGGGCGATAAGAATACTTTCCGAATGACTTAATGTCTTATCTGAGCGGTCAATTGACTGATTATTGCATTAAAGAAACACGCGGCAATCTAGTTATCACGCATTAATATCTACACCTCAGTTTTTAAATCCAGTATCTGTTACTTTTCAAACCTGGTTACATCCAATTAAGTTAAAGGTAAAAAAATGGATGTTTAAAAATATATACCGTTATTCTACCATAGGTTGAAATATATTATTGGAGAAATTAATCCGAGCCTTCTCTGACCCTAAAAGCCTGTGTGTTTTTTTGTTGTTGTTTTTTTGCGGCTTTATAGGTGAAATATAGCCGGATGAAATATCAAAAATCGTAAAAAGGGCTGGTAAGGTCAGAGAAGGCTCGGATTATAAAGAAATATATTCTACTATCAGTAATAGGCAAACATTATTTGTTTTGAACTATAAGATGTGTATTAATAATGAGTTTTCTCTTTGTTTGTGGTGCAGTGCAGACCAACGGTGCCATTGCATTCGGGTGCTATGATTTCTATAGGACCATTAGAACTCCGAGGTATCAAGTGGCACATCAGTGCATTATATAGCTCTGGCGGTGTGTGAAATATTATGAGGCACACTCATACACTATAAACATCTAACTCTATCATCTACGTTTATTTCATAAACATGCTTTTGTTTTGTTTGTTTGTACACTAAACCAAATTGGTAAGTATCAACCTAAGAATTTGTCAATAACATTCTCATTGTTTTGTGTATTTTGAGCTTGATTAGAGATACGGTTAAACTGCAAAATAACGAGTCTGATTGCATAAATATATTTTAAAACGTTTATAGGGAATATAGCGACACAGCCAAACAAACTCTATTATTGAGGGTTCTGAAAAACTTGGGAAAAGGTGAAAGAATTTTCAGAATCGGAACATAAACAAAAAAGATATGACCATTTAAAGGTTGTTCTAAAACTAATATGGGAGCCGCCATTTTTAGAACTATGACGTCATAGTTCCACATGACCATATATGGAATATTGATAAATATCATTTAAAACGGAGAAAATCGCTGCAAATGAATGATTGTTTTCATTGGTGATATAAATCATTAATGCTATTAAATATTACATATTTTTCATACAGTTGCTGTCATTTTTCCCCTATAAATCAGTAATTTTTCATATTTATACATATTCCATATATGGTCATTTAAAACCGTGATGTCATAGCTCTCAAGATGGCCGCTTCCATATCCGTTTCAACAGAAACTTCAAATGATCATATCTTCTTTGTTTATCATCCGATTTTGATAATTCTTTCACGGCTTGGCTGTGTTGCTACATTCCCTTTAAGTCAATGTGTTTTCTTAGAAATAAGCTATAACACTTATACAACTGGGTATATAGGATTTTATTAAGTACTTCGAATTAGTGAAGCTTTCGATGTTCCTAAATCTAAAATATGCCAGTTAAAATTATTTTGACATCATGTTTTATTAGCATTTCCACTACAAATGCGTTGGCAAAAGAAATTTTTGAAATATTTAATGTTAACGCTGAATTACAGTTACTTGAATTTCAAACAATATTTAATTTAAAGGGAGGTAATTCAAGATTATCCATATTTCATTTTTTTAAAGACGGAAAATCTGCGGAAAATGGGTCAATTTTTTATGTTTTTTTCTATTATTTCATACCAATTTTAAAAATGTTGTATCTTTAAGCGATCTTTGACTCATGTTATGTGTTTTATCAGTACATTTTATGTTTTCATATAAAGGGAGGGTAACTCTCTAAAGATGTAACAATTTAAACAAAAAAAAATGTTTTACAAACTATGGGTCAAAGCAAAATACTTATCATATATCTATTCTAAAATATATTTAAAATAAGAAAATTAGTTAAGATACAAAAGTTGATACTTAGAAATTGTGTTCAGTGTATGGTGTCTTACGTCATTTTCAACACATGTAAGGTTATATATGACGATCAATTTTTTTGTGGTGGAGGCAGACCACCCACCTTTCCTGGGTAGAACCGTCAAACTGATACTGAAATATTGAACTGATCAGCTTATTTTAGTGCTTGGTAACTACTTCAACATTGCCGAATGTCTCTTTTTTAATCAATAATCAGTCTATTGATCGCGCAGAAAAGAACTGTAATTCAATCGGATCATATTCTTATCTCCCTTTAATCAATGACTTTTATTGCATCAGAAAATTTACAAAACTAAATAAGTTAAGCTATAAACATGAGTTAATGAGCAGAGTGGCGCAGTGGAAGCGTGCTGGGCCCATAACCCAGAGGTCCGAGGATCGAAACCTCGCTCTACTAAATATTTTGTATATTTGTTTTTTAAAAGTTGATTGGTTGAATCACCTACAACGCCATTTTCAACACTACTGGAAAAACACACACTATATTGTATCAGCTAACATAAACATTAACCCTTAACCTACAATAGCCTTTGCGTCCATTATAAACCCAGATCAGCCTCGTCACCCTTTGTCACATCAATGGAATGGTCTTAATTCAAAGAAAGAACAGTCCATTGTAAATATATAGCGGGCAGACTGAAATTCTTCCTCGATGTTACCGATGGGTCGTTACCGATGTGTTATCTCTATGTTATATCATGATAACTTAGGGTGGGGTAGGTTCTCGTCGGGTTAACAACAGAAATAAATAAATATATACAATATTTATTTCTTGCAAAGTACAAGTAATCGATGACCTCGATGTATCAAACATCGAGTCATGGCTTTGAATGATTCGAAGACCGATAAATCTATTGGTCAACACTTACGAGTAATTAGCATAAAAAAGGGATAGTGAATGCACGTGCACAGGTATAATATGTGAACAGGTTAGATTTTACCTGATACGTTAAAGCTACACAATCTAGCTACTGGGCTTATTATTACAATTAGTTCATGTACATACGAAATATTACATTAGTATAGGGCATATGGGGAATATATGAGACAAAACATCTTAATATATATAACCATAACATTAATATCTTATCCTATGACATGTTTCCCTTCTCCGAGAAAAGGTCGTCCTCGACATTAGCTAAAAGGAAAAATATATATCCGAATATATCAAATATTCAAGACAATAATTACATAAAATAAGAACTTATCAAACTGTTAAGGTTCCGGGAACATTTATCAACCTGTAGTAATAAATACAACAATATTAGTACAGTTAAATCAATATGCTTTGAACTTGATCCTGTACAAACACAAAATATAAAGAGATTCCATTAATTAATCAGTAATGCAATTCATCAGTTTAAAATTGATTAGACCCATTCATAAGTCTCGGCAAATTAGTTGCAGAAACGTGACCGTCTAAACCTGTAACTGAAAATAATAATATTAAAAAAATATCACATACTACACCGTGTGAATCGAGCAATACTTTCTCCAAATTACTCCAAAACGCAATTGTATGAAACGAACGTAGATGATATCGAGATCTTTATAGTACATTAGTGTGCCACATAATATTTCACACACCGCCTGATATAAAAATGCGCGGGTGTTCCACTTGATACCTTACCTCGGATCATTAAAAGGGACACAAGGCAGTCTGGATTTTTTTTAAAAAAACTCGTGGCGTCTCATTTATTTTTCTACATAACTTGATATTGGAAATTCATTATTAATAAATAGTTGAATCCAATAGTTCAAAACAAGTAGTGATACTAGATTATATTGCTCCAATAATATATGTAAACCTATGGTAGAATAACGATTCATATATTTTTAAAACTCCATTGTTTACCTTTAAATTCTATGCAAACAGGTTTGAAATAAAATAGATACTGGATTAATAACAGGTGTTGCTTTTAATGCGTGATTACAAGATTGCTAGGTGTTTCTTTTACGAAATAATCAGTCACTTGACCGCTCAGATATTTCGTTAAGTATTCTTATCGCCCTTCAGTCAATAAATTTGACTGAGTCAGATTAGCCTATATACTGTTACTGTATAGCTCTACATCAACCAGCAGAGAGGCGCAGTGGAAGCGTGCTGGGCCCATAACCCAGAGGTCCGAGGATCGAAACCTCGCTCTGCTAAATATTTTGTATTTTTGTTTTTAAATTAGCATAAACATGAGCTAAGCACGACCAGATCAGCCTACGATTAAATAAGGGTTTACAATGTCCGGCTGCGGTTCAGTCATTTCGCCCTAACACCCCTTTGTAACACAAATTGTCTTAATTCAAAGAAAGAACAGTCCATTATTTATATGTAGCGGGTTAAGGGTTAAAGCGCAATTTTATGAAACGAACGTAGATGATATCTAGGTCTTTATAGATCTAGATCTTTATAGTGTATGATAGACTGGCATTAGTCCTTAATAGTATAACTATAACCTATCATTATAGAATTTCCTTAGCACTGAAAGAGGCAAATATCTCCACTTAAAACTTGTATAGTTTAATGTGTCGAAATTTATTATTTATAGTTTAATTTATAGACTGATAACAGTCTAAGTGTATGAGTGTGCCACATCATACTTCAAAAAAAAAAGGTGCGGGTGTTCCACTTGATACCTTACTTCGGATCATTAAAGGGGCACGCGGCAGTCTGTTTTTTTTAAAAACTCGTGGCGTCTCATTTGTTTTTCTACATAACTCGATATTGGAAATTCATCATTAATAAATATTTGAATCTAATAGTTCAAAACAAGTAGTGATACTAGATTATATTGCTCCAATAATATATTTAAACCTATGGTAGAATAACGATTTATATATTTTTAAAACTCCCGTTTTTACCTTTAAATAAATCTTATGCGACCAGGTTTAAAATAAAATAGATACTGGATTAATAAACTGATGTGTTGCTTTTATTACGTGATAACAAGATTGCCACGTGTATCTTTAACGCAATAATCAGTCACTTAACCGCTCAGATATTTCGGAAAGTATTCTTATCGCCCTTCAGTCAATAAATTTGACTGCGTCAGTAAAGTTATTACAATTAACTGTTACTGTATAGCTCAACATCAACCAGCAGAGTGGCGCAGTGGAAGCGTGCTGGGCCCATAACCCAGAGGTCCGAGGATCGAAACCTCGCTCTGCTAAATGTTTTATAATTTATATTTAGAAGACATCAATACTGACAAAGCGCAGAACTACAGTCAATATAATTAATGCCGTATAACATGACATTATAAACAAATGCTTGATCTACATAATGCATGGTTTAGTCGCAGGAGGTTTACAGTACTGGTTCTACCCAGGAATGGTGAGTGTTTTGCCTCCACCACAAAAAATCGACCTTCATATATAACCTTGCATGTGTTAAAAATGACGTAAAACACCATACAAAGAAAACAAACAAAAACAAAAACCCCAGACACCGGACGCGGTGCCTCTCGAACGTTATTCTACTCGCCCTTCAATCAATAAATTTGACTGCATCCGAAAAGTTATTATAATTATAGGCCCTACACTGTTACTGTCTAAATATAAATCAACTAGCAGAGTTGCGCAGTTGAAGCGTGCTGGGCCCATAACCCAGAGGTCCGAGGATCGAAACCTCGCTCTGCTAAACATTTTATAATTTATTTTTAGAAGACATCAATATTGACAAAGCGCAGAACTACAGTCAATATAATTCATGCCGTATAACATGACATTATAAACAAATGCTTGATCTACATAATGCATGGTTTAGTCGCGGGAGGTTTACAGTACTGGTTCTATCCAGGAAAATTAGGTGGTCTGCCTCAACCACAAAAACAATCGACCGTCATATTATTAGTTATTAGGATTCTTGACAGGGGACATGGGCTCACATTCCCTGCCTGGAAATTATATTCACCCGAGCCATTAGGCTAGGGGGATATACTTTCCAGGCAGGGAATGTGAGCCTATGTCCCTTGTCAAGAATCCTAATAAAAAATGTGTCATACTTTCAAGGTTGTAACCATTTATTTAAGAAAAAAAACAGCCAAATATATATATAGTGCGCCAATTTCCCCGTAACGTGCCTCTACTAACTAGACGTTGTTTATTTTCGTGACGTCATCGCTCTAACGTCTTTAAATTTGGCGGATTTTTTAATAAAATAAACGTATTTTATCACTTTGTTAATGTTTATTACCTGTAAAATTGCCAAAAAAAGTACACTTACGATTATTTCCGACTTTCAAACTGATACTGACATATTGAACTGAGATGCTTATTGTAATGCTTGGTAACTACTTCAACGGTGTCGAATGTCCCTTTGTAATCAATAATCAGGCAATTAACGTGACGCCAGTACTTAGATTTATCCGCCCTATTGTTGATGTCGGAGTAATTGACAATATGTCATATTATAATACAGTTGCACGTGCTTTATTATACTGTTGCACGTGCTATTAACATGTCGCCAGTTGTCAATCATTTATCTAGTTTAACCAATCAAACCAATAATATACCTCCGACAAACAATAGCACGTGCAAAAGTATAATAAAGCACGTGCAACTGTATTATAATAGATAGATAGATACTTTTATTTCAAAATTCCAATAGGCTATAAAGCCCATGCGGATACAAATACAGAGTAATACATGGTAACAGTGCAGTTGGTACATATAAGACAATAGTATGAGATCACAATGAAATACTTTGCATATACATGTACACATTTCATGTGCGTTGACGAGAAGGTGTTTATAAATTTGCATGAATATTTGTATATTAACACAAGTTAACATAAGAATATTTATACATACACATATTTATATTAATATAAGTTAACTATACTCAACATGTTATACAGGAACATATCCACAATTTAATTTCTAAATAGCATCTCATTTCTTAATTGAAACGCTTGACAGATAAATATGGAGAGTTTACGAATATATCCTTTATTATTTGAATTTATCAGTTCTATAAACTTAACCATGTTAGGTCGTCGGTAGAAATACTTGGGTTTATATACACCATGTTAGGTCGTCGGTAGAAATACTTGGGTTTATATAGTTTCCTTAAATCTGTATATCTGTCACACTGTAATACGAATGAAACTCATCTTCTAACATGTTGCATAGATCACAAGTTCTCTCGTTTATAGGTATTGTATTAGGTTTAACCCATCTGCCAGATTCGATTTTTAATCTATGAGATGAAACTCGCAACTTTGTAAATGATTGACAAAATGTATACACATTTATATTATCAAGATAAGGTTGGAATTGAAAACATGCAATGGTATTGTAGAACACCGCTCTGCTTGACGTTTGTAACTGTCATTCCAGTTTTGAATGAAATGATCTGTCAGTCTTTGTTTTATTAAGTTAATGAATATGGTATCATTTCCAACACCTTGTTGTAACCACACATAATAGTAACCTAGAGACGCCAATAAATGTTTGACTAGTGATGCCCAGTTAACTTTTTGTGGATGTAGCTCAAAATCTTTTAACATCATATTATAAACAATTTTAACATACTTGTGTTCCCTCATATTTAAAATCTTTAACCAATATTTAACAATGATGAGATACCTCTTAGATACGAATGACGTTCTACCTAATTCACCATATATAAAAATCATTTTGTGTTGATTTTTAATATAACCTATTGTCAATATACGACATCAACAATAGGGCGGAGATGTCTAAGTACTGGCGTCATGTTAATTGTTTGTCGGAGGTATTGTATTGGTTTGATTGGTTAAAATGGCGAAATGATTGACAACTGGCGACATGTTAATTGATGGCGCAGATAAGAACTGTAATTCAATCGGAAAGTTTTCTTATCTTCCTTTAATCGATGAATTTTATTGCATCAGAAAATTTACAAATTTAAATAAGTTATGCTATAAACATAAGTTAATGAGCAGAGTGGCGCAGTGGAAGCGTGCTGGGCCCATAACGCAGAGGTCCGAGGATCGAAACCTCGCTCTGCTAAATATTTTGTTTTGTTTTAGAAGACACAACTTCTAGTTGATTGGGTGAATCACCTAGAACGCCATTTTCAACACTACTGAAATAACACTATCTTGTACAAATTAGCATAAACATTAACCCTTAACCCGCTAAGCACGGCAAACCTTTACGTCCATTGTAAATCCTGCCTCGCAGGCTGATCAGGTTTACCATGTCCGGCTGCTGATCAGTCGTTTTCCCCAAAACACCCTTTTGTCACATAAGTGGAATGGTCTTAATTCAAAGAAAGAACAGTCTATTATATATATATGTAGCGGGTTAAGGGTAAAACGCAACTTTATGAACGAACGTAGATGATATCTAGATCTGTATAGTGCATGAGTGTGACACACACACTGTGTCACACAGGTAGGCATGCGATGACAATACCGCATGTCACACACCGCCAGATCTAAACACTTGATACCTTACCAGGGGCACACGGCAGTCTGGATTTTTTGAAAAACTCGTGACGTCTCATTTGTTTTTCTACATAACTTGATATTAATAAATATTTGAATCCAAGTAGTGATAGTAGATTATATTGCTCCAATAATATATTTAAACCTATGGTAGAATTACGATTTATATTTTTAAAACTCCATATGTGTTTACCTTTAAATTATATGCGACAAGGTTTGAAATAAAATAGATACTGGATTAATAACTGAGGTGTTGCTTTAAGTGCGTGATAACAATATTGTCACTTGACCGCTCAGATATTTCGGAAAGTATTCTTATCGCCCTTCAATCAATAAATTTGACTGCGTCAGTAAAGTTATTACAATTAGCCTATATACTGTTACTGTATAACTGTTCATCAACCAGCAGAGTGGCGCAGTGGAAGCGTGCTGGGCCCATAACCCAGAGGTCCGAGGATCGAAACCTCGCTCTGCTAAATGTTTTATAATTTATTTTTAGAATATACCAATACTGACAAAGCGCAGAACTACAGTCAATATAATTCTTGCCGTATAACATGACATTATAAACAAATGCTTGATCTATATAATGTATGGTTTCGTCGCCGGGGGTTGTACAGTACTGGTTCTACCCAGGAAACGTGGGTGGTCTGCCCGTCGACCGTCGACCGTCATATAAAACCTTACATGTGTTGAAAGTGACGTAAAACACCATACACAAAAACAAACAAAAAGCAAAGCTTGATACCCCGGACACCGGACGCAGTGCCTCTCGAAATTTATTTTAATCGCCCTTCAATCAATGAATTTGATTGCATCAATGAATTTGATTTCATCAGAAAAGTTATTATAATTATATACTGTTACAGTATAAATATACATCAACTAGCAGAGTGGCGCAGTGGAAGCGTGCTGGGCCCATAACCCAGAGGTCCGAGGATCGAAACCTCGCTCTGCTAAACATTTTTATTAGACCAGCAGCCTCGGTAAGTTATTAGATAAGGCATTGTCTTAGACCTCTGGTGTCCAGGGTATCAAGCCGCACACTTGTACATTATATAGATCTGGCACATTAATGCCCTGCGTATCAAGCAACACACCCATACATTATATAGATCTGGCACATTAATGCCTTGGGTATCAAGCAACACACATATACATTATACAGATCTATCAGTTTACATCTGTTTTCATTCAATAACATTGATACATAATATAACTTGAATATATTGACCGTAGTAATGTTTTTCGTCAGTAGTGGTGTCTTCTGAAAACCCAAAAACAAATAGCAGAGCGAGGTTTCGATTCTCAGACCTCTGGGTTATGGGCCCTATTTTTTTAATTGTTTTTTTTTTACTTATGCGATCAAATTTGAATCAATGCCATTTGTTACGGGTAAAATGTAACAAGAAAGAAAGCAAAACCAGCAACAACTATTTGTAAAATATAATCAACAAATTTATTCAAATATTACAATGAAAAATATTCACTTACCGAAAATTCATAAAACGGATCAAATATTTTTTTTAAAAATCCGTAATAAGAATAAAGTCTAAATAAACTTGGCAAATTTAAAATCTAAATTGTCAAGTGTCGCTTTAATACAATTTTAGTTTATGTCTTTCTGGTTTAATTATTCACAATAGTCCAAATAATTCAATGTCACGTTTAGTATATATGAGCACAATAATTGTTATCCTCTCAAAAGATATGTTTAAGTCGAAGCATCAAATATTTCCACTTTATACTGAATTCTTAATCCAAATATTGAACAAGAACAATCACAAAATGCTGCATTTATACTGTCATAGAACGTCATACATGTTTTAGAATAGTCCAATAACATTGAATGACAATCTTTTAATATTTCACACAGAAACATCATGTAATGTTAAATGTAAACATCAACGTTATATTTACTCATCCAGAAACTTCTTTATGTTACTAATTATAAATGAATGGCCTTGGATGACACAATAACAAGTTTACATAGTTCTTAAAAATATTTACAGATAATATAATTGATTAAAGTGAGATAAGAATGTTTTTTTCGAAATGAATTACATGTCTTATCTGAGCGGTTAAGTGACTGATTATTGCGTTAAACGGGCACACAGCAATATGTTACCAAGCTTTAAAATTAGCACATCAGTTCAATGATCCAGTAGCAGTTTGACTTTTTACCTGCTAGCATATAACTAACTAAAAGGTATTATTCAAACTTTTCAAGTTTTTTTCGTTATTACATCTCAGGTGCCGTTTGTCCCCTTAAGTCTGGTTAAATAAGATATATTTCTAATTTGGAACAAAATGTCCACCCAAGACAACAACACACGATTAGTGTTACAGATGCACTTGGAGGATCACGAGTACAAACACTTGATTCTCAAATCACTAGGTAATTGAATTGAATCAAATGTTGTTTAACGGCTCATCAACACAATATAGGTTATTTAGAGCCGCCCCAGACAGAGGGGAAGGATACTTAGGAATCCGGGAACCGTGCCCTACTCTTATTATCGAATAAATTCCTACGGTTCTTTAACGTTCTCACCGATACACGGGACCGCCCGGTTTACGTCCCCATCCGACGGACGAGGCTAAGGGAAAATGTCTTGCCCAAGAACACACCTACGAAACTCAGTGGCACCACGGAAGATTGAACCCGGAGCCTCCGGTTACAAATCCGCCGCGCTACCGACTGCGCCACGCCAGATAAATCACTAGGCAAAGTTAGTGTTATGGCTCATACATTGTATTAAAATAAACTAGTGTCGGAGTATCGAGAGGCACGCGTATATATTATGTAGAACTGGCACTCTATCTGATGTCCGGAGTATCAAGGGACGAAACCACACATTATATATATATCACGCATTTTGTTTATAATGTCATGGTATACGACATGAATTATATTGACTGTAGCTCTGTCCTTTGTCAGTATTGGTGTATTCTAAAAATAAATTACAAACATAGCTATATAATGCATGATGTGCCACTTGATACCTCGGAGTTCTAATGGTCCTATAGAAATCATAGCACTCGAACGCAATGGCATCGTAGGTCCGCACTGCACCACAAACAAAGAGTAAACTCATTATTAATACACATCTAATAGTTCAAAACAAATAATGTTTGCCTCTTACAGATAGTAGAATATATTTCTCCAATAAAATATTTAAACCTATGGTAGAATAACGGTTTATATTTTAAAACTCCATTTTTTTTACCTTTAAATTAATTGAGTGTAAACTTTTTAATGCATATTATATATATATATATATTTCTTTATTAAAGTCTCATCATGGTTTACAATAAATACAAGCATAAATAAAACATCGTAAACATTATACGATAGCCATGCCAATCTAATTAGAATTATAAGAGACTATAGTTATAAAACCCTCAACATATTTTCAAAGTAGTTAATAACATCAAACGATATTAGCATATATATTACACATTAAGACTATGTAAATGATGCTAATCTATCTATAAAATATGTACTAAGAATGAGTATTGTAAGATTTGACAAAATAAACAAAGCACTATTGCGCATTAGTTAAAACAAAATAAAAAAATCAGGTTTGAAATGTAACAGATACTGAATTTAAAAACTGAGGTGTTGCTTTTAATGCGTGATAAGAAGTTTGCCACATGTTTCTTTAATGCAATAATCAGTCACTTGACCGCTCAGGTAAGAAATTATGTCACTTATCGCCCTTCAATCAATAAAGTTGACTGCGTCAGAAAAGTTATTATAATTATATACTGTTATTGTAAATCAACGAGCAGAGTGGCGCAGTGGAAGCGTGCTGGGCCCATAACCCAGAGGTCCGAGGATTGAAACCACACTCTGCTAAATGTTTTGTAATTTATTTTTAGAATACACCAACACTGACAAAGCCAGAACTACAGGCAATATAATTCATGCCGTTCGTATGCCATGACATTATAAACAAATAAACAAATAAGTCAAATGATGTTATGATGTTTTATGTGAAGAACAAGCTGGATTTAGGAAAGGGTACGGTACAGTCGATCATATTTATGCTCTGAAGATGCTTATTGATTTTTATGTTGCTAAACGTAAGAAATTATATTGTTCTTTTATAGATTACAGTAAAGCATTTCGACGCTATTAATAGATTAGCCTTATGGCAGAAATTGCTAAAACAAAACATAGATGGCAAACTTATTAAAACTATTTACAATATGTAAGATAAAGCAAAATCTTGTTTTAAATCAGGTATAGAAATTTCAGAGTTCTTTGTCAGTCAGTAAGTCAGTAAGGCAGGGTGAAAATTTATCACCAGTTTTATTTTCTCTCTTTCACAATGATCTTGTAGATTTCATGTCCCAACATTAGAATGGGCTAGATATTTTGTCTGATACTATTCGTGTTGTATTGAGCGATGATGAGGTTGAGGTTTATTTCAAGCTTGTTCTGCTTCTTTATGCGGATGATACTGTTGTTTTAGCTGAAAGTGCAGAAGATTTGCAGTTAGCATTAAATAGTATGTCTGTTTATTGTCAAACCTGTGGTTTTAAAGTGAACTCGGCGAAAACTAAAATTGTTATATTTTGTAAAAGCAGGAAAGGCTCGAGAGATTTTTATTTTGACGATAGTGTGTTGGAAGTTGTTGATAGCTTCTCTTATCTTGGTGTACAATTTGCATTTAATGGCTATTTTGGTCAAACTAAGAAAAGATTAGTGGACCAAGCAAGAAAAGCTATGTATTACTTAATTAATAAAGCCAGAAAATTGTTGATACCACTTGATTTGCAACTACATTAATTTTGTTTGATGCTATGGTTGTGCCCATACTTTCGTATGGATCAGATGTCTGGGGTATAGAAGATATAAAAATTATAGACCAATTTCAGTCTAAATACTGTAAACTTGAAACAAACTACACCGAATTGTATGTTGTAGGGTGAGCTTGCAATAGTTCCGATTTCATTACACATAAGAAGTAGAATACTTAATTACTGGTGTAAACTAATAAATGCTAAAGAAACCAAAATATCCAATTTGCTATATAGAATGGCATATTGTCTTCATAAAAACAACATAATTAAATTTCCATAGATACAATTTGTTGAAAAGTCACTCAACGAACTTGAGCGGTCTTATTACTGGTTAGATCAGAAAGTGTATAGCCAAGATTATTTTAGAAAATTAGTTAAGAGTCGCATAAGAGATCAGTTTGTTCAGTCTTGGAATAGGGATATACAAAGTTTAGGTAAATGTTTAAACTATAGAATATATAAGAAAGAGTTTGTTTTTGAGCAGTATTTTAATATTTTGCCATTTGGTTTGTCTAATAATTTATGTAAATTCCGTAATGCCTATAGAAAAGGGAAGACATTTAAACATAGAAAGAAATCTAAGTACAGGTACACTTTGTAATGCTCATTTGTTGGGGGATGAATTTCACTATTCATTTATTTGTAAACACTTTCCAAGTGACAGGAAAAAATATGTTGGTCAATATTTTTATAAAAATCCAAATTCTGTTAAATATGAGCTATTAATGAATAGTAAAGATAAGAATACATTATTAAAATTAGCCAGATTTTGTGAACTCATTCTTAAAGCTTGTAAATAACTGGATATAGTTTTGCTCAAAGACTGATAGAAAAAAATATTTCTTTCATCTCAAAACATAGAGATATTCACATTGCACATATATATAGTTTATGTAATATAAATGTATACACTCATTCTCCATATGCTATGCTTATTAGTTATAAAAAAAAAAACTAAAAAAAAAACTAGATAGCAAAAATACAATACTGTCAAACTGATACAGAAATATTGAACTGAGAAGCTTATTATAATGCTTGGTAACTACTTCAACATTGTCGAATGTCTCTTTTTAATCAATAATTAGTCAATTGATCGCGCAGATAAACTGTAATTTAATCGGATAGTATTCTTATCTCCCTTTAATCAATGACTTTTATTGCATCAGAAAATTTACGAAATTAAATAAGTCAAGCTATAAACATGAGTTAATGAGAAGAGTGGCGCAGTGGAAGCGTGCTGGGCCCATAACCCAGAGGTCCGAGGATCGAAACCTAGCTCTGCTAAATCTTTTGTATATTTGTTTTTTTAAAAGACACCACTACTAGTTGATTGGTTGAATCACCTACAACGCCATTTTCATCACCACTGAATACCTTACCTCGGATCATTAAAGGGGCTCACGGCAGTCTGGATTTTTTTTAAAAACTCGTGGCGTCTCATTTGTTTTTCTACATATAAACTTGATATTGGAAATTCATCATTAATACATATTTGAATCTAATAGTTCAAAACAAGTAGTGATACTAGATTATATTGCTCCTATAATATATTTAAACCTATGGTAGAATAACGATTTATATGCTTTTAAAAGTCCATATGTTTACCTTTAAATTAATTGTATGCGACCAGGTTTGATAGAAAATAGATACTGGATTAATAACTGAGGTGTTGTTTTTAATGCGTGTTAACAAAATTCCCACGTGTATCTTTAACGCAATAATCAGTCACTTGGCCGCTCAGATATTTCGGAAAGTATTCTTACCGCCTTTCAGTCAATAAATTTGACTGCGTCAGTAAAGTTATTACAATTAGCCTATATACTGTTTCTGTAGAACTGTACATCAACCAGCAGAGTGGCGCAGTGGAAGCGTGCTGGGCCCATAACCCAGAGGTCCGAGGATCGAAATCTCGCTCTGCTAAAGGTTTTATAATTTATTTTTAGGAGACATCAATACTGACAAAGCGCAACAAAGATACAAATATCGGACAGGGAAAGCAGCATTCAAGAACGACAGTCAACCACAAAACACAAAATCAAACACACAAACGAGAAGGCAAAAGTAAACAAATGCTTGATCTATATAATGTATGTTTTCGTCGCCGGTGAGGTGTACAGTAATGGAAAAGTGGGTGGTCTGCATCCACCACAAAAAGCGACCGTCATATATAACCTTACATGTGTTGAAAATGACGTAAAACCCCATACTAAAAACAAAAGCTTGATACCCCGGACACCGGACGCGGTGCCTCTCAAAAGTTATTCTAATCGTCCTTCAATCAATAAATTTGATTGCATCAGAATAGCTATTATAATTATATACTGTTACAGTATAAATAGACATCAACTAGCAGAGTGGCGCAGTGGAAGCGTGCTGGGCCCATAACCCAGAGGTCCGAGGATCGAAACCTCGCTCTGCTAAACATTTTTATTAGACCAGCAGCCTCGGTAAGTCATTGGATAAGGCATTGTCTTATTGCAGTTGCTCTGGTGTTCAGGGTATCAAGCCGCACACCCGTACATTATATAGATCTGGCACATTAATGCCCTGCGTATCAAACAACACACCCATATATTATATAACTCTGGCACTCTAAACCTGGTCGCATAAAATCCCTTTAATCCAATTTAGCTTATGTCTTTCCTGGTTTAAAAATTATTCACAATAGTCCAAATAATCCAATGTCACTTTTAGTATAGATGAACACAATAACTGTTATCCTCTCATAATATATGTTTAATTCGAAGCATCTAATATTTCCACTTTATACTGAATTCTCAATCCAAATATTGAGCCAGATACTGAACAAAAAATAACCACAAAATGCTGCATTTATACTCTCATAGAACGTCATACAAGTTTTAGAATATTCCTATAGCATTTATTGACAGTCTTATAATATTTCAAACAACAACATCATGTGATGTTAAATGTAAACATCATCATTATATTTACTCATCCAGAAACTTCTGTATGTTTCTAATTATAAATGAATGGCCTTTGATGACGCACTAACATGTTTACATAGTTCTTAAAAATATTTACAGATAATATAATTGATTAAAGGGAGATAAGAATGTTTTTCGAAATGAATTACATGTCTTATCTGAGCGGTCAAGTGACAGATTATTGCGTTAAACGGGCACACAGCAATCTGTTACCAAACTTTAAAATTAGCACATCAATTCAATGATCCAGTAGCAGTTTGAATTTTTACCTTCTAGCATATAACTAATTAAAAGGTATTATTGAAACTATTCAAGTTTTCTTCGTTATTACTTCTCAGGTGCCGTTTGTCCCCTTAAGTCTCGTTAAATGAAATATATTTCTAATTTTAACAAAATGTCCTCCCAAGATAACAACACAAGAATAGTGTTGAAGATTCACTTGGAGGATCACGAGCACAAACACTTGATTATCAAATCACTAGGTAATTGAATTGAATCGAATGTTGTTTAACGGCTCATCAACACAGTATACGTTATTTAGAGCCGCTCCCGAGAGAGGGGAAGGATATATAGGAATCTGGGAAGCGTGCCCTACTCTTATTACCGAATAGATTCCTATGGTTCTTTAACGTATTCGGAGACCGATACACGGGACCGCCCGGTTTACGTCCCATCCAACGGACGAGGCTAAGGGAAAGTGTCTTGCCCAAGAACACACCGACGAAACTCAGTGGCACCACGGAGGATTGAACCCGGGGCCTCCGGTTACAAATCGCGCTACCGACTGCGCCACGCTAGCTAAATCATTAGGCAAAGTTAGTGTTATGGCTCATACATTGTATTAACCATGTACTAGTGTCGGAGTATCGAGAGGCACGCGTATATATTATGAATAACTGGCACTCTGTCTGGTGTCCGGAGTATCAAGGGACGAAACCACACATTGTATAGATCAAGCATTTTGTTTATAATGTCATGGTATACGACATGAATTATATTGACTATAGTTCTGTGCTTTGTCAGTATTGGTGTATTCTAAAAATAAATTACAAAACATTTAGCAGAGCGAGGTTTCGATCCTCGGACCTCTGGGTTATGGGCCCAGCACGCTTCCACTGCGCCACTCTGCTCGTTGATTTACAATAACTATATTTTCTGACGCAGTCTACTTTATTGATTGAAGGGCGATAACAATACTTTCCGAATGACAATTTCTTATCTGAGCGGTCAAGTGACTGTTATTGCATTAAAGAAACATGTGGCAAACTTCTTATCACACATTAAAAACAACACCTCAGATTTTAAATCCAGTATCTGTTACATTTCAAACCTCATCCAATTAATTTAAAGGTAAAAAAATAGAATTTTAAAAATATAAACCGTTATACTACCATAGGTTTAAATATATTATTGGAGAAATATAATCTACTATCAGTAATAGGCAAACATTATTTGTTTTGAACTATTAGAGGTGTATTAATAATGAGTTTGCTCTTTGTTTGTGGTGCAGTGCAGACCTACGATGCCATTGCGTTTGGGTGCTATGATTTCTATAGGACCATAAGAACTCCGAGGTACTAGTGGCACGTCAGTGCATTATATAGCTCTGGCGGTGTGTGGAATCTTATGTGGCACACTCATACACTATAAACATCTAACACTAGCATCTATGTTTATTTCACAAACATGCTTTTGTTTTGTTTGTTTGTATGGTGTTTTACGTCATTTTCAACACGGCATGTAAGGTTATATATGACGGTCGATATTTTGTGGTGGAGGCAGACCACCCACTTTTACTGGGTAGAACTGTCAAACTGATACTGAAATATTGGACTGAGAAGCTTATTTTAATGCTTGGTAACTACTTCAACAGTGCCGAATGTCTCTTTTTAATCAATAATCAGTTAATTGATCGCGCAGATAAGAACTGTAATTCAATCGGATAGTATTCTTATCTCCCTTTAATCAATGACGTTTATTGCATCAGAAAATTTACAAAATTAAATAAGTTAAGCTATAAATATGAGTTAATGAGCAGAGTGGCGCAGTGGAAGCGTGCTGGGCCCATAACCCAGAGGTCCGAGGATCGAAACCTCGCTCTGCTAAATATTTTGTATATTTGTTTTTTAAAAGACACCACTACTAGTTAAATTGGTTGAATCACCTACAACGGCATTTTCAACACCACTGAAAAAACACACACTATGTTGTATTAGTTAGCATAAACATTAACCCTTAACCCGCCAAGGTTAACTACAATAGCCTTTGCGTCCATTATAAATCCAGATCAGCGTCGCAGGCTGATCAGGGTTTACATTGTCACGCTACTGATCAGTCCTTTCCCCAAAACACCCCTTTGTCACAATTCAAATGGAATTGTCTTAATTCAAAGAAAGAACAGTCCATTATAAATATGTAGCGGGATACAGATGATATCTAGATCTTTATAGTGTATTAGTGTGCCACATAATATTTCACACACCGCCTGATCTAAAAATATGCGGGTGTTCCACTTGATACCTTACCTCGGATCATTAAAAGGGACATACAGCAGTCTGGATCTTTAAAAAAAAACTCGTGGCGTCTCATTTGTTTTTCTACATAACTTGATATTGGAAATTCATCATTAATAAATATTTGAATCTAATAGTTCAAAACTAGTAGTGATACTAGATTATATTGCTCCAATAATATATTTAAACCTTGGTATAATAACAATTTATATTTTTAAAACTCCAAATGTTTCCCTTTAAATTAATCTTATGCGACCAGGTTTGAAATAAAATAGATACTGGATTGATAACTGAGGTGTTGCTTTTAGTGCGTGATAACAAAATTGCCACGTGTATTTTTAACGCAATAATCAGTCAATTGACCGCTCAGATATTTCGGAAAGTATTCTTATCGCCCTTCAGTCAATAAATTTGACTGCGTCAGTAAAGTTATTACAATTAGCCTATATAACTACCTCTACATCAACGAGCAGAGTGGCGCAGTGGAAGCGTGCTGGGCCCATAACCCAGAGGTCCGAGTATAAACATTAACCCATAACCCGCTAAGCACGACTACAATAGCCTTTGCGTCTATTGTTTACAATGTCCGGCTACTGATCAGTCCTTTCCCCCAAAATAGCCCTTTGTCACATAAATGGAATGGTCTTAATTGAAAGAAAGAACAGTCCATTATAAATATGTAGCGGGTTAAAGGTTAAAACGCAATTTTATGAAACGAACGTAGATGATATCTAGATCGTTATAGTGTATTAGTGTGCCACATAATATTTCACACACCGCCTGATCTAAAAATGCGCGGTTGTTCCACTTGATACTTTACCTCGGATCATTAAAAGGGACATACAGCAGTCTGGATTTTTTTTAAAAAAAAAACTCTTGGCGTCTCATTTATTTTTCTACATAATTTGATATTGGAAATTCATCATTAATAAATATTTAAATCTAATAGTTCAAAAAAAGATTATACTGTTCCAATAATATATTTAAACTTATGGTATAATAACGATTTATATTTTTAAAACTCCATTTTTTTTACCTTTAAATTAATTTTAGGCCTAATATTCATCAAACTTCCGAGCACAAGAATCGAACTCAACTCAAAATCTCAATTTTTTTCATTAAAAAAAAAACAACATTTTTACAAGCAAATTACTATATTTACTTACAGAAACGAGTAATTTTAAAGGTGATTTAACAGAAAATGTCTGAAAATCACAATTCTTACCCATACTTTTGTGTTGATAGGGTTTGCAAAAAAAAATAGATTTTGAGTCCGAGTCTGATTCCTGTGCTCAAAAGTTTGATGAATATTAGGCCGTTTGAAATAAAATAGATACTGGATTAATAACTGAGGTGTTGTTTGTAATGCGTGATAACAAGATTGCCAGGTGTTTCTTTAACGCAATAATCAGTCACTTGGCCGCTCAGACATTTCGGAATGTATTCTTATCGCCCTTCAATCAATAAATTTGACTGTCAGTCAAGTTATTATAATGATACTGTTACTGTATAAATATAAATCAACAAGCAGAGTGGCGCAGTGGAAGCGTGCTGGGCCCATAACCCAGAGGTCCGAGGATCGAAACCTCGCTCTGCTAAATGTTTTATAATTTATTTTTAGAAGACATCAATACTGACAAAGCGCAGAACTATGGATACAGAACTCTAGTCAATATAATCATAGGAATCGGACATATTGTATTTGCATGTAATAAACCAGATTGACTATCCACTACTAGTATATTAAAACATATTTCTATTTTTATATAAAATTATATACATGCTGGGACCTACATACTGTACTATGTTTACAATACGTCCGATTCCTATGATATAATTCATGTCGTATAACATGACATTATACACAAATGCATAAACTATATAATGTATGATTTCGTCGCGGGAGGTGTACAGGACTGGTTCTACCCAGGAAAAGTGAGTGGTCTGCCTCAATCACAAAAAATCGACCGTCATATATAATCTTACATGTGTTGAAAATGACGTAAAACACCATACAAACAAACAACACAAAACAAAAGCTTAATACCCCGGACACCGGACACCGGTGCCTCTCAACAGTTATTCTAATCGCCATTCAATCAATAAATTTGATTGCATCAGAAAAGTTATTATAATTATATATCGTTATTGTATAAATATAAATCACTAGCAGAGTGGCGCAGTGGAAGCGTGCTGGGCCCATAACCCAGAGGTCCGAGGATCGAAACCTCGCTCTGCTAAATGTTTTATAATTTATTTTTAGAAGACATCAATACTGACAAATCGCAGAACTACAGTCATATAGTTCATGTCGTATAATAAATCTATATAATGTATGGTTTAGTCGCGGGAGGTGTTCTTCGTCAGTAGTGGTGTCTTCTAATAGCCTAAAAACAAATAGCAGGGCGAGGTTTCGATCCTCGGACCTCTGGGTTATGGACCCAGCATGCTCTACTGCGCCACTATTGTCGTAGAACTTGTATTTGTAGCGGAACTAAAAAAAAATATGTTTTATAATTTTTCTTATGCAATCAAATTAGAACCAATGTTCTTTGTTACAAGTAAAATGTAATTATAATTATATACTGTTACTGTATAACTATAAATCACTAGCAGAGTGGCGCAGTGGAAGCGTGCTGGGCCCATAACCCAGAGGTCCGAGGATCGAAACCTCGCTCTGCTAAATGTTTTATAATTTATTTTTAGAAGACATCAATACTGACAAATCGCAGAACTACAGTCATATAGTTCATGTCGTATAATAAATCTATATAATGAATGGTTTAGTCGCGGGAGGTGTACGGTACTGGTTCTACCCAGGAAAAGTGGGTGGTCTGCCTCCACCACAAAAAATCGACCGTCATATATAACCTTACATGTGTTGAAAATTAGGTTAAACACCATACATACAAACAAAACAAAACAAAACAAAAGCTTAGTACCCCGGACACCGGACGCGGTGCCTCTCGAAAGTTATTCTAATCGTCCTTCAATCAATAAATTTGATTGCATCAGAATAGTTATTATAATTATATATTGTTACTAGCAGAGTGGCGCAGTGGAAGCGTGCTGGGCCCATAACCCAGAGGTCCGAGGATCGAAACCTCGCTCTGCTAAATGTTTTTATTATACCAGCAGCCTCGGTAAGTCAATGGATAAGGCATTGGCTTTGAACTGTTGCTCTGGTGTCAAGCAGCACACCCATACATTATATCTCTGGCACTATGATGTCCGAGGTATCAAACGACATAACCATACATGATATAGATCTATCAGTTTACATCTATTTTCATTTAATAACATTGATACATAATACAACTTGAATATATTGACCGTAGTAATGTTCTTCGTGGTGTCTTCTGAAAACCCAAAAACAAATAGCGGAGCGAGGTTTATGCTCCACTGCGCCACTCTTGTCGTAGAACTTGTATTTGTAGCGGAACTGATTTTTTTTGTTTATAATTTTTCTTATGCAATCAAATTAGAACCAATGCCATTTGTTACGAGTAATATCTTACAACAAAGGAAGAAAAACAGCAGCAACTATTTTTTTTAAATATAATCAACAAATTTATTCAAATATTAAAATGAAAAATATTCACTTACAGAAAATTCATAAAACGGATCCAATATTTCTTTAAAATCTGTAATAAGAATAAAGTCCAAATAAAATTTGCAAATTTAATCTAAATTGTGAAGTGTCCCTTTTATCCAATTTTAGCTTATGTCTTTCCTGGTTTAAAAATTATTCACAATAGTCCAAATAATCCAGTGTCACTTTTAATATAGATGAGCACAATAATTGTTATCCTCTCAAAATATATGTTTAATTCGAAGCATCTAATATTTCCACTTTATACTGAATTCTCAATCCAAATATTGAGCCAGATACTGAACAAAAAATAACCACAAAATGCTGCATTTATACTCTCATAGAACGTCATACAAGTTTTTGAATATTCCTATAGCATTTAATGACAGTCTTATAATATGTCAAACAACAACATCATGTGATGTTAAATGTAAACATCAACATTATATTTACTCATCCAGAAACTTCAAAATTCAAAAATACATTTTAAAAGTCCAGTCTCTATTGTACCCATCTCGTTGCGCCCTAAGGCTCATTGAGTATGTTGGCGGAGGGACTATAAACCTTAGAACTACACACACACACAGTAAAATATCACATTTTTATTTAGTCTTCGTACAGGTAACATCGATAAATATACGGCTTCAAAATATATATGATAAAAAATACTTGCCAGGAACGGGATTTGAACCACAGCCGTCGCGCCTCGAAGTTTTGATGGCCGTACGTTCAACCACTAGACCACGGCTACTTATTGGTATGTACTAGCATTATTAACACTAAATAGGCATTACGTAATAACTAGCGCGCACACAAACTCATCAAACGCTAAATAACAAGTCTATATAGGTTGTTTTGAGGCGGAATATTAGTTCCATATTGATAAAATATAGTATTATACCAGGCAATGTTAATTTACACGTCCGACAAGATGGACTATATATTTATGGATTCATTTTGAGTTGCGTTCAAATATGTTGTTATTTTGCCTCATAATAAATGGTAGTTTGTATACCATTTTCTCAAGAAGCGTTATAGCTCAGTGGATAGAGCACCTGACTTGAAATCAGAAGGTCGTGTGTTGGAGTCTCGAAAGATGAAAAAAAAAATCTTCTGTAAATCATAATGTTACCTGTTTACAGGTACGATGTGCACTGGTCGATGTCTATACGATAAATGATATCCTGCTTTTCTTTCTCTCTAAGGTTTATAGTCTCTCTACCATATGAGCCCCCGGGAAGAATCCCCCGTTGACTCGGCATTATGTTTGGACTAAAAAGATTTTGTTTTTGAATTTTGAATTGAATGACTCCGCCTCAGAGTCGATCAAAGTGTCTGAACTGTCTGCTAAATATATAATCATAGCACTGGCGGTTAATTTAACTTTATTTCGCGCGCTATGATTATGGGAGTGTTTGGTGGTTGTTTAAGCTATTTTTTGACTATGTATTTGGGTCCGCAACTGCATTAATTGAAATAATTGGTTTGCCTGGGATGACGGGCCGTGGGGCGATTCGGGATACGCATACTGCCCTGCTTGTTGCCTGGCATGGTACCGTACTTATATTAATACCAAGTGGCCATAGTCCTCTTTTATGGGGCCACGGCCCCTGGTTTGGGGTTTTGGGGCAGTGATGGGGTATGCGCGTACTGACAAGGTACCGCATATATTTTTAATGGTCAGGGTTGTGGGGTTATTGGGCAGCTCGCTTTTACCTAGCTGTGGCTTAATTAATTTCAAGGGTCAGCAGTTGCATACCAAAGGTGTGTAATGGTGTATTTTGGGGTTTATGCCTCGGGGCACGAGGCTTGGTTATTGTCTGGACGTGGTCAGTTTGGATCGACTTGGGGGAGGCTTGGAACCTCACCGGTGGGAGCTTCCCTGGGTGATGTCTTGTAGGTTGAATCTCGAATGTGTTGGTGGTTTGATGGTTCTTGAAGGTGCCCAGGTGCACGTGTGCCACCCACTTAAGGTTTGTGACAGCTTGTGCCCCTGGGCCGTCGACCGCGCTAACGTAGATAGGTTGGCGTTGCAGGTCCGGCATCCCTCTTCAAGACATCTAGGCGCATTATACTGACATATTAGTGAGATTCTAACCCATTATTGATTGACCATACCTTTTGAGGGTTTATATAATCATAAAACGGCCTCATTTTTAGATTATTATTTACAGTTTGGATTTGGGCAAATAGCCTTTATTGGTACACATGCATTTATATAATAGTTTAATTATCATGGTTTTATTTACAGAGACAAGATGGTTTGGTCAATCTGTTATAGGTGTAGATGGTACTTGTTGGTTAGGGTTTTGTATACGTACCTCTTTGTCTGCCATCTCGTGTTTATAAGAGATTTGTTCCTTTACATATAGTATTTACATACACATATAATTAAATAATTCTAGTCGACTGCTATATTACATTATCTTCTATCTGTTGACATGTCTTACTGGATTTCTAGTTTGTCAGCTTGGTATTTATATATGATTGTGTATATTCTTATTTACACATATGTACGCTTATTACTGCATATATCTACACCTGCATACGTCTAAGTAACTGTGCCGGTGCTTATATTACTGTATTATATCTAACCAGGCGGGGTTTGTTCCATTATAAATGTTAAGCTAGTATGTGAGCCCGTACTCAAACTTGCTGACACGGACCCCAAAGACGCCACTCAGACTGCAGGACCAAGGGTGGGCTTATCGCGGCGCCGTCTGAGCTTTGTTCAAAGAAGATCACTTGTGCCCCTCCGTTATCACTGTACCACAGAAACTATCCATGTGCGGATGGAGCCCAGTATCAGAATCAACCAATGTTTTGCTACCTGCTATGTTTTTATTAATTGAACGCTATGACCAATCCCCATCTGGTTGCCTATGCTTAATCTTATGCTTGTGCATATCAGTTCCGAGAGTGGGGGAACACCGCTCACAGGGATTAACCGACCTGCAGCTCATACTAATTATCATTATTTATATAATCAGGATTGCATGTCTACTGGTACTTATTATATATATATATATATCTTCTTACTTATTTACACTCTAAAACATAGTATATACATTCTGTTTTAATTATTGTTGTTTCCAAATATTCCACTGTAATACTCTGTTTCTGGGACCTTAAACACAACCCACAGTGTTGTCACGTCACCCCATCGTTGTAAGTCTTAATTGAGCCTTGACTTGATTTCGCTTGCACGCTCCACTGGCTGCAGCGTACGGAATTCCGTTAGGGCCATCGCCTTTCAATGTGTTGATCTGAAACGCGATACTCGATAGTACGATGATGAAAACGCGAAATCACGAAACTACGATAACGAAAACGCGATAACACGATGATGATAACGCGATACTACGATAACGAAAACGCGATAATACGATGATGATAATGCGATATACTATCGTGTTTTCACCATCGTACTGTCGCGTTTTCACCATCGTAATATCGTGATATCGCGTTTTCGTTATCGTGATTTCGCAATTTCATTATCGTACTAAGGAGTTTAGCTAACGCTAGCTAGAGTCTTCCTTTTCAAAAACTTGCTTTGATAATATTGTCACCGACAAACTGAAACGACAAATGTAATAAGTTCTATTTTAAGTTGAGCGCTCAAACTTGATAGATTGTATTTGTTTCAAATGGTTCAAACAGATAAGCAAATAAAGTATATGTTAAAGTATGTCCTTATAATTATCCAATAATTATATTCTATTGATTGAGCGCTCTGGGATGAAGGTATAACACAGTTTGTATTTAAGATGTTTATTGTACGGCTGCATATATTCAAGTCAGGTAAAACAAAGCATGCACTAGTATATAGTAAAACGCTATGGAAATGTTCAGGATAGATAACTATGTATACGAAGTATATACTATGACTACAATGGTTAATTCCCATAATGTAACATGCCCCTTTTTAAAATGTTTGTTTCTCTTTTTGTTTAAGAACTATTTTCCCATGATCATTTTATTCAAATAATGTCACTGTCTCTTGCTATCACATATGGTATTCTGATTACTGTTGATATATGATCATTTTACAGTTATTTGTATCTGGTAAATGTCTCGGCACTTAATCTTCTAGGCGTAGTCAATTATTCTCCTATTTATGTGCCATAAAAATGTTGTTATCCTAATGTCCGATTAATTCTCTAATTTTGTGGTGAATTAATGGCATATCCAGCTGTCTTGTAGCACTTAGACTCACAGTTCATAAAATTAATCACATTCCGTTGTTAATAGCTAATGTCTCACATTTGCTGTACAGAAAGATTTTCTGAATTTAAAGTTTGTCATTTTTGATTAAAATCTTTTTTCAACTTTGACTTAAAATACATTCAAAATCATTTGATTTAATTACATGTCCAATTTCTTAGGTTTAATGACAACTCTTCCAGATCTAGTAACATTGTTTGAATTTGACTCTTTTAAAGGTTGATTAAAACTTGAATTCTGTTGGGTGTTTTTTGTCTGCTGATATGTGTGTGTCTTTTGGGAACACCTGTGGTGTCTGTTTTGATAAGACATTATTGTTGTACGGAATATCTCTTCTAATTGGCTGTGATGATTGTTCGTTGCCTAGGGTGAATGGTTTTTCATGAGTTTTTAACAAATGATTTCTGTTCCTACGAAATACAGAACCGTTTTGGGTTTCTACTAAATATGACCGATCATGAACTTTACTTTTGACAACAGCAGGATTCCATACGTGTCCCTGTCGTATGCGAATTCCTTCACCAATGTTTAATGGCTTTAATGGTTTCGTGTGTTTATCATAATTGCTTTTTGATTTTTTCTGTATGTTTAGCATTTTCTGTCTAACACTTGATAACTTGGGGACTTTTGGTGATAGGTGTATTTCTGTCATAGGTAAAGTAGAACGAAGCTGTCTACTCATAAGCAATTGTGCGGGTGATTGACCGATCGCTAATGGGGTATTCCTATATTCTAATATAGAAATGTATGGGTCAATCTGATCTTGTTTTGATTTTGTAAATATCTTTTTGATTGTTTGTATGCATCTTTCTGCAGAATTATTCCCGCGACTCCAGTTTGGAGATGAGGTGACATGGTTGAAATCCCAGCTTTTTGCAAAATCTGCAAATTCTTGAGAACTGTATTGAGTCGCGTTATCTGAGATAACCTTGAATGGTATGCCATGTGTTGCAAAAAACCCTTTGAGTTTATGTATGACAGTATTTGACCTTGTGTTTGGAAGTCTACCTACTTCAAAATATCTACTGTAAAGGTCAACGACCATAACATATTCTGTGTCATTCCAGTGAAATAAGTCTGTGGCAACAACTTGCCATGGTCTGTCGGGTATGTCGTTAGGTATCATGGGTTCCTTGACGTTTGAATTTCTGTGTTCAAGACAGATGGGACAACTTAATACTTTGTCTTTGATGTCGCCTGTCATATTAGGCCAAAACATGATTTCTCTAGCACGATGTGTGCATTTTTCTACACCTAAGTGAGATTCGTGAATTTTCTCAAGCATAATCTGTCTCAAGTCTTTTGGTATAATAACCTTGGTACCTTTCAATAGAATACCGTCAATATATGAGAGTTCATCCCTGTAGTTCCAATAATCTAACAGGTGTGTAGGAGTGTCTGTCCTATTTTCAGGCCAACCGTCTAAAATTGTTTGTTTTAGACTCTGCATTTGTGAATCAGATTCAATTGTTTTACGGATCATTTCCATTTTCCGGTCACTTATCGGGATATTTTTTATAATGGAGTGCACCTGCACGTCCATGCCGTCGCATATCTCGGGATATGTGTCGGGTAAGAATTTACGACTCAGTGTATCGGCAAGAGGTATCATTTTGCCTGGCACGTGCGATATTTCTATGTCATAATTTTGCAGTTGCAACAATAACCTTGCCAAACGCGGGGGTGCTGAGTGTAAGTTTTTCTTGGTAATTGATACCAACGGTTTGTGGTCTGATTGTACCTTTATGTGTCGTCCGTACACAAGTTGATGAAACTTTTTACATGCAAATAACACAGCATAGAGCTCTTTTGTTATTTGTGCATAATTCACCTCCGCAGGTGTTAGTGATTTTGACGCGAAACAAACTGGTTTGTTTTCTTGCAATAACACACAACCAAGTCCTCTTAAGCTAGCATCTACTTGAAGCGTGATCTCCTTATTTGGATCAAAGTACGAGAGTACTTTGCCTGGTCTCTGTGTAATAATGCTTTTAATTTTCTGGAAAGCAGTTTCCTGTTCTACGTCCCAAAGAAATACACTGTCCTTAGTGAGAAGTTTCCTAAGGGGACTGGTAAGCTCTGCCAGATTTGGAGCAAATCTTTGTAAATATGTGATCATACTTAGAACTGTCTCAAGTTCTGACCTAGATGTAGGTGCTGGCATGTCATCAATAGCCTTGACCTTGGCAGGATCCAAATTTCCGCTTGTTTCTCGGCCGGCCGTGGGAGCATCTCCGCCAAACTTTCCCCACGTCTGCAGGCCGTTGGGGCGCCGCTGTCCAGCGAGTTTCATTCAGTTCGAAGCAGCGATGGCCACGCGGCGACTGTTAGCGAGGCCACTAGGGTTAGGGTTACGGGGGTAGGGGTAGCGATTCTCGCCTTCACTCGGCCACCGGCAGGAGCAGCTCGACGAAACCCTGCCCACGCCTGGCCGATACCGGGACACGGGTCTCCAGGAAGTTTCAGGCAGTTGCAGGCAGGTACGGCGAAGCTACAGCGGTTACCGCGAGCTGACAGGGTGAAAGACTGCAAACCCTAGCTTCAACGGTAGAATGGCACTAGGGTTACGGTTTTCCGCTTGTATCTCGGCCGATCGTAGGAGCATCTCCGCCAAACTTTCCCCACGTCTCCAGGGCGTAGAGGCGCCTGTGTCCAGCGAGTTTCAGTCTTGTCGGCATTTAGTTTAATGCCCATTTCTCGACATCGTGTCATTAACGCGTCAAGATTCCTGTCGTGTTCTGTCCTGTCCTTTCCGAACACTACTATGTCGTCAACTATAGTTTTGACACCTGGTAAGCCTTCTAAGCATACGTCCATTTTTTGCTGAAATAGGTCCTGACTATTGTTCAACCCAAATGGTAAACGTAAGAATCTGTATCTCCCATACGGAGAATTAAATGTCGTAAGGTACGATGACCTGTCTGTCAATTTAATTGACCAATACCCACTTCGGGCGTCCATCTTTGAGAAGATAGTGGCTCCTGCTAAGTCGGGTAGAATGTCGTCAAGAGACTTTGTCGGATAATGGGGTCTCATTATCGCATTATTTAAGTCCTTAGGGTGTAAGCAAACTCTTAAGCTTCCGTTTGCTTTCTCTACTGTGACCAAACTGTTCACCCAGTCTGTGGGTGTCGTGACTTTTGTAATAACCATATCTTTTTCCATTCTGTCAAGTTCTAACTTGAGCTTATTACAAATAGCTATGGGAACGCGACGTGGAGGGTGTACCACCGGTATTGCGTCAGGTCGTAGGTGAATGTCACACTCGCCTTCGAGTTCACCTAGTCCGTCAAATATGTCGGCATATTTTGATATAACGTCCTGCTTTGTGTAGGCAGTTTCTTCATTTTGTACTGCTAGAACAAGTTTCATAAGATTTAGGGCTAAGCATGTTTCTAAACCTAGAATGGGACTTGATGAAGTATCTACAATAAAGAATTGTGCTTCTAATTTCTTATTGTGATATGTACATGTGAGGTTGATTTGACCATCGACTTTAAGTGGTGTACCGTCATATGCAGTTAGTGCTTTGTGTGTTGTGTGCAATGGGTGTTTGATACCCAGTGACCTAAACATTGACCTTGGAATGATGTTCACCTGAGCCCCGGAATCAATTTTGAAATTTAGTGACTTTGATTGTGGCCCAACATTGATGGTGGCAAAAGCCTGTTTTTTAGATTTATCAAAATGGATAGAGTCAACAAAATATTGGTCTTCTAACTCTAGATCTGAAAAATTGTCATTAAGGCCTACCTCATTTATTTTTCTTGAATTGTCCTGTTTTTTCTTTCTGCACTTAATGGCAAAGTGATTTGAAAATCCGCAGTATAAGCACTTTTTCCCTTTTGCTGGACACATAGATTGTCCATGTGATTGACCACAATTGTCACACTGTTTGTTACTTTGACGCTGATTTCCGTTCCCTTGATGGAAGTTCGCTGCCCCTGGCTTGAAGTGTGACGGTCCTGTACCAGAGTACGATCCTCTTGGTTGCCGTGATGGTTGCCTTGATGGTTGCTTCCTGGTCTTGTATTTGACAGCATCTATGGATTTGCTGTCCGGGTTGACTGTCATGGCCTTTACCTGCGCCTGGCTCATTTCGTACGTTCTTGCTAGTAGAAGGATATGGCTACTTCGCGGACAATAGATACCCTCATTTTCTTCTACATGACTACTTCGCGGACAATAGATACCCTCATTTTTCATTCCACACTATTGCACAATGATAAAGTATTTCCCATTACGAACTGCTGCTCCGTGATAAAGGATTAAACTCGCCGGGTCGCAATATATATATATATATATATATATATATATATATATAGATTTATATTCAGAAATTTCTTAATACGTCATAAATATCATCTGATTAGACAGCGACATCTAAAAGATTAACCTTTATAACTTGTATATATATATATCCGTAAATGGATTATGGCATGAAACATTGTTTTGTGAAATTAAACAAAAAATACTGCACACGATTGATAACGGATATTTTTATATATTATTGTGCTAAAAGTATCTTGGATATATCTAGAGAAAAAGTTATTAAAAACTGCGCCAAGTGCCAAAAGGAGGATTCTGATAATAAAAATCATGTTTGTAAAGCCATATGCATGTTGCAGGCTTTAGAGATATATTTTCACGAGGCTATACATGAACTTGATTTATATAATTGTTTTTTTAATTATTGTATTTGCCTTATCTGTGATAATATAAACATTCATATCCCGCAGGAGCAACGAACAATTATTCGCAGTTACTTATTAAGAAAAAGAGAATTGATAAAAAGACGCATATACAAGGAGGCTCAACGACTTGTAAATCAGTTTATATTTTAAAAGAAAATGACAGACGAGGTTGAAACTGAAGTGTTCAACAGAAGATTGCAAGGTGTTTTTGATTTTATATATGCCAATAAAGTATTGGAAAGATTAATGGAAATAAGAATTACATTCGTTAGTAACGATGTAATACGATTTTATTGCCATAGCATATTGCAACTTATCGACGATGCTGTTATAATAGACTTATTTAAAAGTGAACCAATTTCATCAAAAATACCAGAAAACATATATTCACATTTTCTTCTTAGGTTGTCATGTCCATATTATCGAACAGAATCCATGAAAACTGAGGCTTGGGAAAACAGAATTACTAACTTGGTAGTGGGCATTATGAAAGTAAAGTGGCGTGTATAAAAGGAAAATGCAAAAGCAATATACAATTGATAATATATTTATTTATATCATTTGTTCATATCATGAAGTATTATGATTATCATATACATGAGTACATATTAAACGGCTTTAAACATGAAACAGTTTCTTTTTATTTATATACCTATTTATAAATATTAATATTATCCGCTTAACAATAAAAATAAAAATAAAAAACATTTATATATATAATGCATAAACATGTTATTGTTAACATATGGATATAGCACCCATGCGTGGAGGGAAAACTTTCATCGGGCTACCCCAACGAGCGCCACAGCGACTGTGAGATAATACGTAAATGAGGCGAGTAATACAAATATGTATTCACTTTAAATTGGTATGCCCATATGCTAATGTATTAATACCACAATTTAAAATATGTCGTTTATCATCATAAGCACTTAATCCTGTTTTAACCATATTCATAACATAAAGTGTATGATTTTTTGAACGAATAGAATCCATATGGCATTTTGTTTTAGTACTGTTTAAAAGACATTCCTTATAATGCTCATGTCGGATATCCTTTTTAATAGTAGCACGACATATACCTTTTGCTCTACTCGCCTCATTATCACCGTATGTAAAACTATACATTTTGGATCTTAATCCTACAAACTCCCGAATAGGTATTCCCGCAGTCTCATCTTTAAATGTTCCCGGTATTTTGCAATTTTTTTTATCATGAAGCGGATGATCTCCGGGATAATTAGATAAGTCAAATAAAATATTATGATCGCTAATATCTTTATATATGTCTTCAGTTTCGATACAATAACATAATGAATCAGTATCGGTAAACAATAACTTTGCACTATCTCCATATTTTACTTTGATAAAATCATAATGGAAATTATACATTATAACTTTCGACATGTCTAGAATAGCCTGTCCCATAAATATTGGCTTGTCTAAGCGTAATTTAGTTTTAATATTTTCAACGCCAACTAGGTCGCTGTTAAATATTTCAAATCTTTTGAAAGAAGATTTTGCGGCTAATTTGCATACCTTCTGTTGAGTATGCGCTAATTTTATATCAGCTCTCAAGCGTACATTTTCCATTGTCTTGCCAAAAACGGCATTATTCATTATTTTAAAGAATGAAGTTTCAAATTCATTTGAAGCGTTTTTACGTTTTTCGGTATTAAAATCAATATATGTTTTCAAGATAGGAGACTGGTCAAATTCTATTATTTTATTAATGCCTACTAATTTCATTCCTAACCGCAAACATGTTTGAAGCACACCATAATGAAGAATATAATTTCGTTTATTTTCGAGAGATCCTACTAGTTTAGCACTTTTTGGTCTTTTTTTATCTGAATTTAAAGATGCCCACAGTTCAGAGGAATACGGTGAAAGCATGTCATTGGATATTTCTTGATTCATTGGACATAAAGGATAGTCATTATGTAGTGCATGAAGATCTGACTCATAATCCAAATCAACTTCCAAAATGTAACCTTTTTCTGAATTTGCGAGAATAGATGTCACATCAAAGTTTGCTATTTCTTTAGCATCTAACCAGCGAAATCCTCCAACAGGCAGAAAATTACACATAGCTTTCCCGTAAAGGTTTGAACAATCAAAATACATTATGTATTTATTCGGAAAGGATTGATCATAAGTTTCTGGTATATAAGGGTTATTAGCCTCACAAAATCTTTGGGAAATAACAGACATACCCCCACGAATCCCGTTTTCAAAAAATAAGTACATAGTGGGATCCGTCAACAAAGATATCTTACAGTTTGACATTAGTAAAGCAGATGACCACGCTAGCCCAGGACATGTATAAAAATGCACTGGATCTAGTTTATAATAATCTACACACATATCTCTAAAATTTTCAAAACAATCAGCCAATAATATTACATCTAGTTTCAAATACAAGTCATGATACTCGCCTAGATTTTGCATTGAAAATGTACTCCAAACTCTTTGCGCAAATTCATAATCATTATCACTTATATGTTCCTTCGTTAAAGTGCTATAAAATGTTTCCTTATCTGGTAAATTGGTATCCTCAAACTTTGAAAAAGAATCTACATATTCGTAGCAGTACACACCTTTTCGTAACAATAAATCGGCTATGTCTACATTTGGAAATTCACATAATAATCGTTTGAAATGTGTGAAACCTTTCTGGCTTAAGTCCTGCACCATATTAGCTAAAGATGAACTCATAAATTGATATGAATCTAAAAATCTTAAATTGCCTAATGAAAAGGATATATATTTTTCCATATTACTGGGAATACATTTTATTTCATCAACCTTGAAAAGACCAATAGCATCGCACAAAATATGTGCATCAAAGTTTTTCAGGTTGTGGAATACAACTGGAATGTATTTTTGATACTTTAAATTTAAATTACACCTCGCACAACATGCTCCTCTATATTTCCCAGTTATATGGCAATGGTCCCTAACTTTAATACAGACCAATTTTTCCCCACAATTGTAACATATAGTGCTTTTCTTGAAACAGTCTTCATCTTGCTTTGATATTATCATCGGTTCAATATGATTAAGTATTTTCTGTATTTTAACTTCCTCCTTTTTTAGACTATTTAAAAAATGTTTACTGACTTCCGGACCTCTATAAACAACAGGCGGTTTAGAATACTTTTCATCAACACAAATAATTTGGTAACTATAACTACAAGCCTCAAATAATGTTGAAGCCGTTGTACTAGATATATGAGGAGCGGGTTTACATGTATCAATTTTTTTAGCAAAACATTCGAAGTCGGCATATATTACGAAAGGACACCGAAGCTGTTTATATACTTCTTTAAATTTTAATTCATCATCTTTTCCCTTTTCTGGTAAAATTGTACTTTGATGTGTACATAGGGAACAGTACTGTACATGATCATCAAGAACTCTTTTAAATCTAAAACCTTGTAAACAATATCTACAAAAATGGTACGAATGATTTTTCGGTTTTGTTCTTTTTAAAAGCCTATTCAAATTTTTGATGAGGCAATATTGATGAGTTTTCTGCATTAGCTATATACAGTAAATCAACTTCACTGGCAGCATTTTTAAAAGAACTTAAAAAAAGAGGGGAAAATCTCCCCTGTTCATAACCAAGTACATTTACTGAAATGTTATTTTGTTTTTCGAACTTCGCGATATCCTTAAGGCTGACAGGATACTGAATTCCCGTCATATTTAATTCGAATTCATAATCTATATAATTATTTATTCTTTCTGGATGGATTTCAACGGGATGTAGAGCCGCTAAAACACTCCATAAAAAACATTTTTCATCGTCAGTATTTTTAACGTTTATTAATGACGATGATTGCCGTAATGTTGGCGGAAGTTGAATATAACTACTCCCACCAAGCGGTTTATATTTTAAGGTATCTATAGAAATATGAAGAATATTTTTTAAAGACCAACCCGACCCTTTCGCTATAAATTCATCAAAGGACCTAAACATCTTTCGATATGAATCATTAATGGAATGTTCTATTTCGTCATATTGCGAAAGAAGAATACAGGTATCGCTTCTAAAATGTGGCTCTGCCAAACTCTCAATCCCATCGGTGGTTTGACGGATCATTTGAACAGAAACCGTCAAAGACCATTTTATATGAGTCAATAGTTGAACTCGAACTTTTAAGTATTCCAATATGTCCTGTTTGACGTTCGAAAAAAAAGTTAATAAATCATATCTATCATAAGTATTTGGATATATTGTTCTTTTGTTAACAAATGTATCTAAAGCGCTCACATCCGTTGAGTGATAACTTCCACTTCGATTTTCCGATGTTGTCGATGGATGGTTGCTGCTGGGCTGCGGATTGTAGTATTTTATTCCGGCATGGTGGGAGATTTTGATGGGCTGTAGATGTTACCGATGATGATGATGATGATGATGATGATGTTGGTGATGATGGCCCACTTTGATTTTCCGATGTTGCCGATGGATGGTTGCTGCTGGACTGTAGATTGTAGTATTTTATCCCGACTGGTTGGAGATTTTGATGGACTGTAGATGTTGCCGATGATGATGATGTTGATGATGATACTGTTGGAACTTGGTGGGTACTACACACATGCTGGAACAACGTAGAATAATTGTCAAATTCACATATCAAACAATGTGGACACGTATATTTCGGATCGTCGGCTTGTACATATCCTGTAAAATGCCCCCTTTCGTGTCGATCTAGATTATCCTTCCTACTAAATACTTTTGCACACAAATAACATGTGTGCTTTTTAAAATGCGTCTGAAGATGACGCTCATAGCTACTTTTGCGTTTAAATGTCCGTAGGCACTGTTCACATGAAAAGAATATTGCATTCATCGTAGCTTTTAGTTTGTAGTTTTATTAGTTATTAAATATCAATTGATAACCAGTTTTGTGTTGCATCTGAACGATCGAATACTTTTCGATTTTTGCTGCTTTTCGGTACTACTCCGTCTTTATATGTTCTGATGTATGCCCTTTTTTGCGATAGTTTTAGAAACTCGGCAGGTGACAGCTTGATTGCAACATCGCTTATTTTGGGATTTACTGTACTATCCGCATTATTGCCCACGGGGATTTTTTTTTCATTAGCCTTTGAAATGTGCTCATTTATTTGAAAAGGATTATCCGGTTCAGCATTTACACTTTTATTCATGTTTTTAAGCTCCTCATCATCTCCAAAATGTTCTGTTGTAAAGCTGGTCTAAGGGTTTTATGATTCCTCTACATAAAAAAGGCGATATAAACTCTGTTAACAATTACAGGGGAATTACATTAATTAATTGTATGAGTAAACTATTTACAAGCATCTTGAATACGCGGATTGACAAATGGTGCGAAAATAATAATATTATATCAGATGCTCAATTCGGGTTTAGAAAAGGTAGGTCAACAACAGATGCAATATTTATTTTGCATAGCATTATAAACAACATTTTAAACGACAAAAAAAGACTTTATTGCGCATTTATAGATTTGAAAAAAGCGTTTGATTCTGTCTACAGAAACGCGTTGTGGTTAAAACTATATAAATGTGGTTTCAACGGGAAAATGCTTAGGATAATTAGATCCATGTATGAAACAGTTAAAGCATGTGTTAAGTCCTGTGGATCTTACTCCGAATTCTTTGATATTTCTATCGGTCTAAAGCAAGGTGATATTGTCTCACCGATTATGTTTTCTATATTCATAGAAGATTTAGAATTGTTCTTATTAAATAGAATAGATGGTGGTTTATCTCTTAATGATATCACTTTAATACTGTTGCTTTTTGCTGATGATATGGCTGTACTGGGATCAAGCCCAGATGACCTTCAGCAAAGTCTTAATAGACTCTATGAATACTGTGAATCCTGGGGTCTTGAAGTTAATACTGAAAAGACAAAAATAGTTGTATTTCGTAAAAGGGGTAGAATTAAAGAATGTGAAAGGTGGTATTATAATGGAAGTTTATTAGATGTCGTCGATGATTTTAATTATTTAGGTGTGGTTCTTAATTATACAGGCTCCTTTTCGTTAAACCAACAATGTCTTTGTGGAAAAGCCTTAAAAGCAATGAATATACTCTTGGTTAATATACGAAAATATGAATTGAAACCAAAATTATCTCTTCAGCTTTTCGATGCTTTTGTGGCATCAATATTAAATTATGGAAGTGAAATATGGGGGATTACAAAATCAAAAGATATTGAGAGAATACAGTTAAAATTTTGTAAAATTATTTTAGGTGTTAAACTTACCACAAGTAATGCTGGTATTTACGGAGAGCTCTCTCGTTACCCCTTATACATTAATAGATATGTAAAAATGATCAAATATTGGTATAAACTATTGTCTACAGAGAACATTATACTAAAAGCAATATATAAGGATTTGTTATCTAACTGTAATAAGGGCGCGAAGAATTGGCTAACTAATATAAGGTTTATCCTAAACAGTAACGGTTTTAATAATGTCTGGGATAATCCAATGAGTGTTAGTTTTAAACTATTTCCTTTAATATTTAAACAAAGATTAATAGATAGTTTCATGCAACAATGGAGATCTGATATAAAAGGCAGTAGAGTTTTAACGCTATATAAGGTGGTGAAAGAGAATTTTGATTTTGAAACATATCTAGAAACATTATGCTCCAAACAATTAAGAAGTTGTATAACAAGAATAAGATTATCCGCTCATTGTTTAAGAATAGAAACAGGGAGATACTCAAGAGGTAGAACAGAGAGAAACGAAAGAGTGTGCGAAATTTGTAACACAAACGCTATTGAAGACGAGTACCATTTTATTTTGATCTGTACTACTTACTCTAACATTAGAAACAAATATATTCCTAAATATTACACAACTAGATCAAGCATGTTTAAATTTGTAGAATTGTTGCAGTCATTAAACAAAAAGATTATTCTTAGTTTAAGTAAATTCATTTCCGATGCACTTGTATTACGGCTATCTACATCCATTTTAACAGACTAAAACAAAAAAAACTAAAAACACTAGATATCTTATTTTAGAACATCCTCGTTTATCATTGACATACCATAATATATGTATGTTTTTGATTGTTTAAATATGTATGAAACAAAACAAAAACTTAGTGATTATTT
Organism: Cyrtodaria siliqua; assembly: GCA_037043455.1. NCBI lineage: Eukaryota > Metazoa > Mollusca > Bivalvia > Adapedonta > Hiatellidae > Cyrtodaria > Cyrtodaria siliqua. Next base: position 19,524 of record JAWPHD010010942.1, on the reverse strand, counting down.
TGTTGTATTTGCAATGTTAATATCTGTCACGTGTGTGTATATTATAATTATCATATATTTGTAATGATGAAAAACTGTAATAGTTTAAGTCAATAAAAGTATCTATCTATCTATCTATTTGTTTATAAGTCTCTTTTTTTAATTTAATCAGAGATTCATACTCGTGTTTAGGAATTAGTATCATTTCTCGAGACATAATTGAGATACGCCGCGACAAAAATTTGAAGAATGCTTGCAATTTTCGCTAATACCGTTTTCCTCTGTATAAGTGTGAGATTATTAGATATAATCCGCCTAACTTTTGGTTGATGAGTGTGCAATTTAGACTTGTTTATGTTAGAAATAGGTATTGTTTTGTAGTATACGTTAAGAATTATTTCAGTTAAAAGTTTAACTTGCACACGATCTAAATTTGTTAAAATGGTTTTCTTTTGCTGAATCGATGCGTTGAGGATAAACTGAAGTAAACTATTATTTTTATTGCTTAATTTCATTATTTAGGTAAAAATATTATAGGATAATTTCCGGGTAATATATTAGTCCGCAAAAGATAGTCTTTGTTTGTTCTAGGATGTATGTCAATTACTAAATATCCAAATTTTGACGCAGTAGCTTTATAATAGCTATCAAGAAAATACTTTGACTGACCAGGTAGTAGCTGTCTCCCTAAGGTTTGTATTTGTAGTGAATCTCTAAAATTTCTAAAGAGTATAAAATAATGAGTATTTAGTGAAATTGTTCTTCCAACTTTACCTTTTTGAAAAATATTATGAACTACTAATATTATAGTTAGATTTAAATGGTGAGATCCTACACAAAATAACTTTTCAATTAAATGGTTATTAATTGCATCGCCTCCTACGTCGTCTAAGACACAAATGATGTGCTGCTTGCTATCTGTGTATTTTAATACATCCTTTTCAGTCGGAATACCTTCTGCAAATGTAATATTTAAAATCCGTTTCTGCATCTCATCAAATAGTGGCTGCCAAACACTGCCATAATGGTAAATTATGCGAAAAGGCGGTGGTACAAACATTTTATCGGCGTTTTCTAAAAGCTGTTTTAAAAGAAACGTTTTTCCAGAATTTCTTGGAGCCGCTATTACTATGGAAGTCGGAGATTGAAATGGAATTAAAACTTCCGACATCCTTCTGATTACAAGGAATATTCATTAAATGGATAAAATACGCGTATACATATATATATATATAATATACATATGAATCATAAATCAACCATAAAATAATCAACCATAAAATAAACGTTCTCTAAATACTATTATTCTTTCCATTGAAGAAATGAAATAGAATAGTTTGTATGCCTACATTCCTGTGCGGATTTGTGCATACAAGAATAATTAAAAAGTTTAGGTGGTCCATTCCATAATACTATTTATCCCTCATTAATTGTAATCCGTAGTGTTTTTCTTTTATTATTTTTATTTTTATTTTTTAATGACAGGATTTTCATCATTGGACCTCCCCCATTTGATTGACAGTCGATATATATATATATATATATAACCATATACCACCCAGCACATCACAATCTTCTGCAGGTATGTCTTTAGCAAAAGTATTAGATGAGGGCAAATTGAAATTGGCGAAGGCTTCTTTTGGGAGAAAAAGAAACAAAACTGTGAATATAAACTATTATGAAGGATGTACATACATACATTTAAAAAACTTCGACAACGACAAAAAATTCTCCTTCGGCATAGATGAGTGGGAGGAGTTGGTTGAGATTTTAATGGATGATCTGTCAACCATCAACGATCGATATAGGAGAGAGGTATTTACATATTTATTATTATTATTATTATTATTATTATTATTATTATTATTATTATTATTATTATTATTTTACCATACTTTTGTATTTTATTACTTATTATCTTGCAAACATTTACATCTATATAAAATACATTCTCTTTTGCTATTTAATTATTGATCAAATTTCCAGTCGCTATGACTCTTTTTATTTATTTATTTCTTTTTATTTTTTATTTAAGAACATAGTTTCCACCAGTGAGGATCGGGCGGGAGAGCTTTTAGAAGAGGAGGAGGAGGAGGGGGAGGAGGAGGAGGGGGAGTATGAAGCGGATACCGAGGAGGAGGATGAAATTGCACCTCCAAAAAAGAGAAAGAGCCCCTTTATAGATGATGAGGCTCAAGTTGAAAGGTCGACATCAAATAAAAAGTAAGCTGTTTACTGGTATAGGCAGTACTTCCATTTACTATATAATATTTGTCAGAATATTCAATATATAAACTAATTATAAACTTCATTATAAAATTGCAAAATAAAAAAAATATACTTAAATATACTTACAGTAAACTTATTTTTTAATTGAAAACTAAATAATATCTTTGTTTTTGTTTTAGAAAAATCGCTAAACAGAAGAAGATGAGGAAAGCGTAGATGGGACTACATTAGAAGGAGGAGTCATACAAATGTGTCGGAAAATAAATAGACATTTATATACTTCATTTGAGGATGTTTGTTTCAATTTATTATCAGCTTACGTGTATATATCTATGTTATCCATATGTGTTTATATCTATAAGAGAGTATAATAACGGACCTATGTTAGCTATAATTTATATGTATATTATATAAATCTGAAAGTATAAATAGTGTTACGTATCTTTGTAATCCCCATTTTAAAATGGCCAGCAAATACAAAACAACTTCAGTGAGGGATATGTACTTTGATATTGGTATACCGGGCGCTTACTCTGGCCCAATTAAACTTCATAAACTATTAAACAAAACTAAACGTTCACCTGGAGTAAAACAGATTAAAAAAGCTTTACAGCATGAAGATGTATATGGTTTATATACGCAAGTTCAACGAAAATTTCCTCGTGCAAGGGTTTTAGTATCAGATCCATTCGAACAATATGATGCAGATTTAGCTGATGTGAGTAAATTAGCTAAATCTAATGATCACGTTAAATTTATCCTTGTTGTAATTGACGTGTTTACACGTTACGTTTGGGTTAGACCGCTAAAAAATAAGACCGCCATTTCAGTCTTAACAGCATTTAAGTCAATTTTTAAAACCACTAATTTCCCCCGCAAATTACAAACGGATGGTGGTTTGGAATTCCATAACAAACATCTGAAATCTTATTTATCCGAACATAACATTTATCACCACGTAAGCTTGAATGAAACGAAAGCCAATTATTGCGAAAGGGTAATCAAAACAATTAAAGGTATACTGTATAGGTATCTAGCGCAAGAGCGTACACAGAAATATATAAATGTGTTACAAAAAATTGTACAAACTTATAACAGTACACCACATAGATCTTTAAACTACCTATCTCCAAATGATGTCGACGAAAACAATGCTACTGATGTTTGGGCATTTCAATATCTAAACAAGAAAGTTGACAAGAAAATCAATATCAGGTTTAGTTTCACTGTTGGCGATATCGTACGATTATCTCACAATAAAATGGCATTTAAAAGATCTTTTCAAGAGCAATGGACTAAAGAGTTGTTTAAAATTAGTCAAAGATTTTTAATGCAGGGGATACCCATGTATAAAATAATAGATTTTCACGGTCATAAAATAGCCGGAAATATGTATACAAATGAGATGCAAAGGGTACACAAAGATGGTGCCGATTTATTTTACATAGAAAAGATTATCAAGAAAAGAAAGCGTAATGGTAGAAAGGAAGTTTTTGTAAAATTTGATGGTTGGAATGATTCATTTAATCAGTGGTTGCTTGAAAAGGATGTCATAAATTTGAAAGAAAGCAAGCGGTAAATACGATTTGTAAACATGAGTTTTTTTATGGTTGCGCAAAGTAATGCATGCTTGAATTATTATCCACAAAACCAACCTTACCACTTCAAAGTAAATTTGGCAAAAGAGTTACAATTTTCAGGCTTTTAAGGAAGTTGCTTTGGCGGATGTAGAATGTCTATGTATGACACCAAAAAACGTCTTTATTTACGCAGACATTTGCGGGGATACACTAGTAAATGGGGGAAATAAACCTCTATTACGGAGAGTTTTTCCCAACGATCAGAATCGTTTAACGTACATCTTTGACTATTTGTATTACGTGCCAATAATTAAATCTAATACCAGTTCTATTGAATTTACATTAAAAGACGAATTTAACGATTTTGCGTCATTTATTGATAAACCTTTGAGTATAACGCTTCATTTTAAATCATATCCTTTTCATAAGTATTAGATGATGGAAAAACGGAATATATATATACCTTCCGCACAAAAATGGATCAGTCATTATGATGACATAATCAAAAGAACGTATACTCCGCATGAATTGAATTTATTGAACGGTACTAACCGAAGGGGGAGTCCAATTACTGGATATGGAACTAGATATACGACTCCTATTGAAAAAGAATCTCAAGAGGTTAAACCAAAAGTGGAACAGATTGCAATGGATTTAGTTTCACCAGTTGAACAAACAATTGAACAGGTTAAAAGTGAACTTGTACGTAACCATAGTAAAATGAATAAACGTATAAATGGTAAAAAACTAAATAAAAAAATCACATCGTCTAAAGCTAGAGTCCGAATCAGGCTGTTAAGTAAAGGTAAGCGGGGTAAAGGCAAACGTGTGAAACATAAAACGAAGAAAAAATCATTAAGCAAAACCAAGACACAAACATTAAAGAAGAAGAAGAAGAAGAAGCTAAAAATAGCGAAGCAGACGATATTTGATAATTAGGGCAAAGTTACGATGTCTTCATATAATCGGGATTTTTTCAGAGAAGCTGAACCGAGTCAGTTGTCACTATTTGGAATGCCAAGCTTTCAAACTGCTATTCAACATACATATTTCCAAGAGATAAGGCCTATCTCTCAGCTTTCCGGATCTTCCACTATTGAGTTTTCCGTAACAGGTCAAAATGGGTTGGAATATATAGACACTAAAAAAAGTTACGTAAAAGTTAAAGCCAAAATCGTGAGTGGTGATGGTACCAACTTAACAAATACTGAGTTTGTTGCGCCAGTAAATTTGATACTACAGTCGTTGTTTTCGCAAGTAGATGTCTATCTCCAAGGAAAGTTAATTACATCAACAAGTGTGAATTATCATTATAAAGCTTATTTACAAACATTGTTAAATTATGGTACAGATGCTAAGAATACGCAGCTTACTACGCAGCTTTGGTTAAAAGATGTAGCCGGATCTTTAGATGACAATGATGTGAAAACTGGTAACAATTTATCTTTGTTTGAGCGGCACAAATATTTTAATGAAAGTAAAACTGTTGATTTAATAGGGCCTATTTATCACGATTTATTCATGTTGGATCGATTGATTTTAAATCAGGTCGGTTTAACGGTTAAATTTCAGAAATCAAAAGATCAATTCTGCCTTATTACAGACTCTCTAAATCCTGATTATAAGATTGTAATAGAGAATATGGTGTTACAAATTTGTAAGGTACAGGTAAATCCGGCTGTGATTTACGCGCAATCTCAAGCACTACAAAAAACTAATGCTAAATATCCTTTTACAAAAACGGAGATAAAGATGATGGCTATACCTCAAGGCATGGTAAACTTTACATGGGATAATGTTTTTCAAGGGGTGTGCCCGAGTAAGGTAATTATTGGATTTGTAAACAGTAGAGCTGTCGCTGGTGACTATACATTAAATCCGTACAATTTTCAGGGATATTCTCTCTCTCAAATCTCTGTAAGTGTCGATGGGATTCCAAGTTGGGGCGCACCTTTAAGGGTAAATTTTGATACAAATGAAAGTATTTTGACAACTGAAGTTTTAGTTGCCATGCTCAAGACGTTTAATAAATGGGGGAATGACTCGGGTAATCAGATTCAAAGGGATGACATAGCGGGTGGGTTTGCTCTATATGCATTTGATCTAGATCCTTCTAGCGATGAAGGTTATTATTTGAATTTACTTAAACAAGGTAATATTCGAATTGATGCTACGTTTAATAAAAGTTTACCACATCCTGTAACTTGCATCGTATTTTCTCAAAAAGGGGCATATTTTGAGTTAACGGCTGCTAGAGACGTAATTGTTGACCATTGAATATTAGGCGGATAGAATGTGTAAATAAGTGTGATAAAATCCTCTCCAGATATGTAATTGGAGAGTTTTTAATAGATAGATTATCAAAGTTATGTATAATATTGTTTGATTTTACCCTATTTTTATAACTTATATGTATTAATTATATAGACTGTTTCCGCTGTATACGTTATCAATAAATTACCTACATGTAATATATACTTATCTTGTTGTAAATTAAATGTATAAAATGTATTATTATTATTTAGGTGTACTGTAAAAATTATCTGTAATATATAAGTTCACTGTGTACATTATAGAAATAAACATACAAAAAATAATAAATAATATGTGTGATGCGTAATTCTATAATACCTTTATAAGTTGAAGCAAACTGACGGGGTTCATTTATTTAAACTGTGCAGTCTAACCGTAGAACTTTTTTTTTACGGTGTAGTCTAACCTAGGGAGCTTTTTACATCAACACCGTTTAAATTATGTTAATTAGCTTACAAGTTTGTTAGATTTATAGTTTGTAGTTTTCTGCACTGTTAGTTTTGTTAGTTTTCTATTCTGTTAGTTTTCTGCACTTAAATGAAAGTTGGTTTTAGTTTATTGATATTTTTTAACTAATGTATAATTTTGGAATACATGGAAACTTTTAGGTATCAAAAGGTTATTATTATTATGTAGATGCGCCTTTTTAACGTTGCAGTCATTTGCTGGCCATTTTAAAATGGGGATTACAAGATACGTAACACTATTTATACTTTCAGATTTATATAATATACATATAAATTATAGCTAACATAGGTCCGTTATTATACTCTCTTATAGAGATAAACACATATGGATAACATAGATATATACACGTAAGCTGATAATAAATTGAAACAGACATCCTCAAATGATGTTATATAAATGTCTATTTATTTTCCGACACATTTGTATGACTCCTCCTTCTAATGTAGTTCCATCTACGCTTTCCTCATCTTCTTCTGTTTAGCGATTTTTCTAAAACAAAAAACAAAGATATTATTTAGTTTTCAATTAAAAAATGCAACCTTTTATATATTGGCATAACTAGCTCAGGGTTAGTATTTGCTGTAATTATTTATTAGCATGACAAACTCAAGATTAATATTTACCATAATTTTGTTATTTGTATCATAACCAGTTCAGAGTATGTGTAAACTAAAAAGCGCTTTCATTTTTTTTTTTGACCTTTAATTCAAAAAGTAAAATCATTGGTTTTATATCTTTGACTTTTTTTTTTCTGCACAGTACAATTAATATTATTATTAATGCAAATTTAATATATATATAAAAAAAAAATTTGGGGGGACATATAGCATTCCTTGTGTGTAGTGTTTAGTAATTTGAAACATTATTGTTGCCTTTACCAAATGTGATTATGTAAATTGCTGATAATGATGTATCTTATATTTCCAATAAGAAAAAAAGGTGCTACCTGGATTTGCTCAACTGATTTGTATATTATATATATATCCAATAAGAAAAAAAATTGCTACCTGTATTTGCTCAACTTATTTGTGAGATCTTATCATTCCTCTATTTCCATTTTTTTTGAAAAAAATTGATTCTGTAACATTGGCATTTATTTGATTCTTTTTTTTTTTTGGCCTTCAATTCAAAAAAGTAAAATCATTGGATTTGTATCTTTTGACTTTTGTTTCGGTGGCGCACTGTGCAATTATTAATAATGTAAATTTTATATAAATTTTCTTTTTTGAATTTTTTTTTTTGTGACATATAGCATTCCTTATTTATCGCTGAATCCATATTTGCATGAATATATAAGATATGCATAAGAACATTTAATCATTATCACCAAATGTGATTATGTAAATTGTAATAATTGTTCACAATGTTGTGTAAATAATATAGATATATATATTTCCTATAAGAAAAAAATTGCTACATGGATTTGCTCAACTTATTTGTGTGATCTTATCATCCCTCTATTTCCATTATTTTGAAGAAAAAAAAAATGTAACATATATATATTTTTTTTTTTTTTTAAATGTATTTTGCTGTATACATCTACTAGTCAACGCTTCCAGTATTTTGATCTTAATAAATGTAAAATAAAAGGTGGCAAGTTTGTTTTGTGAGATCATAACATTCATTGTTTAAACTGTTTCAGTAATCTTACAAACTGTAACATATTATTGTTGCCATTATCAAAATGTGTTTAAGCAAATTGTGATAATTATTTGTGAGATTTTAGCATTCCTTATATCTTAGCCAGATGTTTAAACGAAAAAAAAAAAGAAGTTAAAGTCAGACTTTTTTTATTTTAAATGTTGTAAAGTATTTAATTTACTTGTTATTACCAAATGTGATTATGTAAATTGTGATAATTTGTTATTTTTTTTTTTTTGTTATTGGTTGATATGTTTGGAGGAGAAGAAAAAAAGGTTTTCATTTGCTCTATTATACTTTGCGAACACGGAGCTTGGCTCCCGTTCAGAATAAATGTTAACCGAAACGTTCAACGGTATATCGAATATGTCTAAGTTTTTTTTTGTTGTTTTTTTGTTTGTTTTAAAGCAATATGAATAGGGCAGTTAAAAGGCATATGTTCATTTTACCTGTAGACTTTTAAGGTGGTGATAAATATGTTAAATAAATAGAAATAATGAGAATATGTCTAAGTTTTTTTTTGTTTTAAAGCAATATGAATAGGGCAGTTAAAAGGTATATGTTCACTAAAAGTTTACCGTAGATTATTATCGTCTAATAATATATTAATTAGTGAAGTTTTACCTGTAGACTTTAAGTATGTTAAATAAATAGAGATAATGAAACCAACTTATTGTTGTTATATATATTTCATTAAACAAAAAGTTAAACATTATATAACTGCATTTACCTCCTCCATCATTATCGTCATCTTGATTCCGCCTTACATTGTCTGGTGATGGTAGGCTCTGGTTCAAGTCTTCATCAGATTCTGGCGTTGGAGCACGAGTGGGTGTTTCAGGAATATTGATATTAAATAATCAGAATTGCCAATTAATTATTATTATTATTATTATATCAAAGTATAACAGTTTATATCAATTAATTAAGATTAATTAGGTTTCTTTGATCTTTTTTTAAAATATATTAGTTATAGTTTAAAACTGATAATTGATACATTGAAAAAGACAAGATTAACAGTTTGCAAGCAGTTTTCTTAATTAAAACTGATAATTGATACACGATGATGATGTTATTACATATTCCTGAAACCCTGAAAAAAAAGGAAGAAAACTATAATTAATTTATTTATGTTCAATTATAATATTGCCTGTTTTAATGTAAAAAAAGAAGATTTTTATAAGTTAACATTATAATATTAAATAAAATCCATTAAATTATCCAAAAAAAGATGATATAAATGTATAAAAAATATTGCCTGTTTTAATGTAAAAAAAGAAGATTTTTATAAGTTAACATTATAATATTAAATAAAATCCATTAAATTATCCAAAAAAAGATGATATAAATGTATAAAAAAACTTGTCTTGTTTTATTAAATCATCCTAAGAAACAGACTATAGCTATAATTTGACCTAAGGCCGTAGGAAGGTGTTAATTGGAAAAAGCAAAATTCCTGAAACCCCCACTTTTTTTTTTATCATAATTTGAAAAGTGGGGGTTTCAGGAAGACACCCTATTGTCGGCGAGATAACCTGTGACCCGGGCAGTTTTTAATAACTTTTTCTCTAGATATATCCAAGATACTTATAGTACAATAATATATAAAAATATCCGTTATCAATCGTGTGCAGTATTTTTTGTTTAATTTCACAAAACAATGTTTCATGCCATAATCCATTTACGGATATATATATATATACAAGTTATAAAGGTTAATCTTTTAGATGTCGCTGTCTAATCAGATGATATTTATGACGTATTAAGAAATTTCTGAATATAAATCTATAAATATATATATATTTATATATATTGCGACCCGGCGAGTTTAATCCTTTATCACGGAGCAGCAGTTCGTAATGGGAAATCCTTTATCATTGTGCAATAGTGTGGAATGAAAAATGAGGGTATCTATTGTCCGCGAAGTAGTCATGTAGAAGAAAATGAGGGTATCTATTGTCCGCGAAGTAGCCATATCCTTCTACTCTTGCTATATCCGTGCACTTCTGGAGCGTAAGATCTGATCCCTCATTTATTAGTTTCTACCGAATTTTTGCAGAACGTATTCCAAACACGATATGATCCCTTATGACGTCGTCATGGATAGCTTCATCGTATCCGCAGTCCTTGAGCAAGATTTTTAGGTCAGTTATGAACTGTTCGAAACTTTCCCCGTCTTGTTGATGTCTTGATTTCAACATGAATCTCGAATAAATAATATTAGATCTTGGTTTGCAAAATTGCTCGAATTTTTCATAGTAAGTTTTTAGTTTATTCTTCTCTTCATCTAGGAGAGTCCACGTTGAAAATATGGCTCGTCCTTTTTCCCCTGCCCAGATCATCAGATAATTGCATTTGATGGCCTCTGTCTGTTTCTGTAGTGGCCCACCAAACATAAAATCCGCATGTGACTTGAACGCCTTAAAGGCACCTGGCAGGTCCTTAGCATCCCAGTTCATTTTGGGTGTTTGTCCTTGTGTTGATGATAATTCCATCTTTTTAGAATGGCACGTGAAGAAACACAAACACCGAAAAATGTTACTAATAATTAATTAATTAATTATGTAATTCCTGTTGTAAAACACTTTTTTATTCTGACACCATGTTAAAGTATGTCCTTATAATTATCCAATAATTATATTCTATTGATTGAGCGCTCTGGGATGAAGGTATAACACAGTTTGTATTTAAGATGTTTATTGTACGGCTGCATATATTCAAGTCAGGTAAAACAAAGCATGCAATAGTATATAGTAAAACGCTATGGAAATGTTTAGGATAGATAACTATGTATACGAAGTATATACTATGACTACAATGGTTAATTCCCATAATGTAACAGTATATTTGTTATTTTATATGTAATATATATAGTTTGTATACAGTCAATATTTGATATAACCACGATATATACGTATATATTTTTAAATGAAATAAAGATATGCCCATTACACATGGTTGCGTAATTCTAATTATATCCATTAAAATAAAAAGACAGAATTTATATGATATTATTTTTGTCTAAAATTAAAAGTTATAAAATGTCAAATTTTAAATGGTATTATACCATCAAATGCGCAACTGAGATTTACTATACATACAAAAGACATATGACAGTAGATGGACTAGAGACAGAGTTTATTCTCGCCGTGAAGTATTGGACTCCTGGGCGAAAGTAGAATATAATGTGAGAGGTTAGCGGCACAAAACATTGCGGCAATTGTTGATATTTAAATCTTTGCAGTTGTCGTATGATACCGCCATTAAGTTGGTTCATATATCAAAAACAAAATGAGTTTGTATAAACTCGTCCATTTGTACTGCTGTACTTGAAGATCTTCTATTTTTGAGCATGCACATGCGCACCGGAAGGCGATGGTGCAATAATGATAACGCGATAGTACGATGGTGATAACGCGATAGTATGATGATGATAACGCAATAGTACGATGATGATAACGCGATAGTACGATAATGAAATTGCGAAATCACGATACTACGATAACGAAAACGCGATATCACGATATTACGATGGTGAAAACGCGACAGTACGATGGTGAAAACACGATAGTATATCGCATTATCATCATCGTACTATCGTATTATCGCGTTTTCGTTATCGTAGTATCGCGTTATCATCATCGTGTAATCGCGTTTTCGTTATCGTAGTTTCGTGATTTCGCGTTTTCATCATCGTACTATCGAGTATCGCGTTTCAGATCAACACATTGAAAGGCGATGGCCCTAACGGAATTCCGTAGCAGCGAGCTTCCACCCGCTGCATGTGTGTCAGTGGAGAGACTCGCCTACTACGTAGATGTAGTTCCTTCATAGTATAGGCATTGATTAGGTAGCGCGGCCCCACCGTGCGATGTCCTGCCTTAAATTTGCTCGCTTAAATACCCGATTTCGACATGAGGTGGTGAATATGAAGTTACAAATAAAGACACGCCCACAAAGAAGAAATCGATTGATATGGAGACCCTGTAGCTTTAAGTCTGGTTAAATGAGATATATTTCTAATTTCGAACAAAATGTCCACCCAAGACTACAACACAAGATTAGTGTTGAAGATGAACTTGGAGGATCACGAGCACAAACTCTTGATTCTCACTAGGTAAAGTTTGGGTTATGGCTCATACATTATATTAATCATGTGCTATTGTCGGAGTATCATGAGGCACCGCGTATATTATGTAGAACTGGCACTGTGTCTGGAGTCCGAGGTACCAAGCGACGAAACCATACATTATATAGATCAAGCATTTTGTTTAAAATGTCATGTTATCACTAGGGGTAAACCCGATATCAACGCAAATGGATTCTCGACGAAAACCAGTCACGGTTGCGCGACGAAAAGTCAATACTACCAGTAGTATGTAGTTATTCGGCATAACAATGCCACTGTATAAATCTGTCACGGTGTCCTGACGATTGCAATTCTAATGTCACGGTTTCTCCCTTACAGTGTCACGGATTTTCTGCGATAATTACAGGGCTGATTGATGGAGGGAATCGTAGATAGGTCTAATTACACTAAATCAACAGGATGTGCTCGCCTGGTGCAGTCGAAAGTAGTTCTGTATTAAAGAGTGCTAATCTTTTTTTCTTTAAAAACTTTTTTTAGTGCTGGTTCCTGTTATTTTTTGGCTATAACTGTATTCTGGACATGTTGTTGATATTTGAAAATGCAGCTCATCATGTTTTTGACAGTTTTTTATATAAATTTGAGAAGTGAAAGTAGACAGGGTATGAAATTGCAAGGGGTAAAAATAGTGTTGACCTTTGACCCGGTGTTAGTATACAACTGAAGAAATGTTTCTTAGAAGGTATTAAAGCCCCTATTTCCTTGTTGATGTTTAATAGCAGACATGTTTATTTGCATGATAAAATAAGTTTCACGGAATTCTAACGAGGTTTGAGTTTTTAACAGGTTGTCAACATTCTAACTTTACTATGGAAGGGCAATGGAGACTCATTTACGCTATTATAACCGATACCAGTAGGTTTGAGAGTGTGATGGAGGTTTCTTTTCAGGAAGCGTCTTCCGTATGCATAGAGGTTAGTACATCTACGGAAGATGAAAGTGATGAGACCACCTTAAGGGTGCCCTCTGGTGACGAATTAGCGTGATCTGCGCATAATTTCGCGCAACGCATTTGTGGATGTTGTAAAAAGTGGGAAGATGTTCCAAAATCACTTTCCAAATAATAATAAACAATTAAATGTTATTAAACAACAACCTGTAGCATGTCGCTTTCTTTTTATAAGTTCTACATTCTATTCCGCTGCCATTTTACTATTACGACATCGGGATTTACCTCCCTTCGACACAGACTGCTTTTCGCGTTGCTGACCTCGAATACAAAAATGGGTAAAACAAAACGTGGTTTCTTAAGCGTAAAACAATTAAACAAACGTAAACAGATCTTAGAAGCACAGAAGAGAAGATGGCAGAACACAGGGAACACTGAAACCGTAGATTCCACCGGCGATCATGGTTATTGTACGTATAAATGTTCTCTGAAATTTTATATTTTCTCTGACTTCAGTAGTGCATATTTTTGGCGAAAACGAAAGTAAAATTATGTTACTTGCTCAGGTTGGTCATTGTGATTGGAGCATTTTACATTTAGCAACATTTATTGCTAATATTGGTTTTATTAAAAACTGCACTTCCGCACCGTTAATTACGCTTATGGGGTCTTTGTCTGCAGGAATGTATCCCCACAGGAATGTACCCCAGATACATTCCTGTATACAGGATTGTACCCAAGGTCATTTCTGTATACAGGAATGTGCCCCACTATTGCAGATCTCGAGTGAAGGTCGCGTGTCTAATGCTTGCAAATGGTTTTATTGTTATTTACTTTAAAATATAATAAAGCTTTTCAATATGTTTATAATATGTTTAACAGATACACTTGTTTTCATTATGGTCTTGATTGTTTTTAAAGAAAATACACACAAAACATCAATGTTAGAATTTTCAAAATACGATAAGATCTGGCAAGATTTAAAGTCTGGTACAATATTGTATACAGGAATGTACCCGAGGTGTATACAGGATTGTACCCGGGGTGTATACAGGATTGTTCCCGGGGTCAAGTACGACATGTCACCTCAGACTTTACCATTGGTTCAAACAGTGGAAGTGTTTGCAGGTTAGAAGCCTAAGAAGATCTTTTTCCCCAGCCAGGTGTTATTGGTCAGTTGTCATAGTAGTGACATGATGAAATCATGAAAATATCTTCTACAATATTATTTCTTCCTCTTTTTAAAGGCCTTTGTCACAGAATGACATACCTGACTGTCAGATATTGCGGATGACAGTTTGGTTGACGAGGGAGCTGGAGACTGGCGGACAGGTAGAAGGGTTGTTGAGCTAGGTGTTCTTGCTGATGCCCTATCTTCTTGCAAAAAGTGCCACTTCAGCTGTCACATGCCATGGGGATACTCGCATATGGATTGTCCACAATTATAAAAAGGTTGTATTTTCAGTGCTTGTTTTGCAATTTCAATTTGTGCTTTGTGCACTATTCAGACAAGGGTCTTCACTTTAAAATATAAACTTCATTTATTTTACAACAATCGCGAAACAAGTTTATACAACATATGTCAATTACTCTCGTTGGCACGAATGTAAGCGTAACTGTGGTCTTTCGTGTGGGAGGAAACCGTAGTAACCGGAGAAATAATCGGAGAAAACAAGCCTGTCTGATTTGGTGACCACCGTGTCACCTCACATGTCCCGGCCGAGAATTGAACCATAGTCCCATTGGTGAGAAGCAAGTGACATTTCAGATGCACTAATCGGACAGTCAACTTTTCAGACACAGAACATTCTAAACCTTTCATTGTTCACACAAGGTTTAATTACAATTTTCATCTCTGAATTTTTATCGTGTATTAAAGCTATACATCTCTGAAATTGTACGCAAACAAATTTACTTGTAAACTGTTGACAATTTAACCCGCAAGCCGATAGCTTGGGGATGACAAGTTATTGACTCTTAGATTTCAATAGCTATGACCACTCTGATGTATGTTTTATTAATGTTTATAAATGAAAATCCTGATCATAAAAATATTGTTTTATATAAGCATACGGTCCCCAACCTCTGAATATTTGAAAGTAATTAATACATCCTTACCAGGGAAGTTAGTAATCAGTTTTGAAAATTCTTCTTTTTATCAGTTTCATGCAGTAATACACAGTGCGGCTACACTAACAATGTACCAACTGGGAAGAGGCACAATAGAATTTGGTATGCCAACACAAAGTTAGCAACAGGTAAATATGGTTGCAAGACTTTTCAACATTGAGCATAATGTAACTGCTGATTTCACCTGTCAGTTAATAAGTCCCCCACCGTCTGGGGACTATAGGTTTGCACCCTGTTTGTCCGTCCGTCTTTCCGAAATGCTTGTCCGGTCCATATTTTTAATACTATAAGACTGAGATACCAAACTTGGTATGTGGATATACTTGGGGTAGCGGTGTGTCGCGTACCAAAAACAGGTCACCTTGACCTGTGACCTCTGTCATAGAAAATTCTTATCCGGACCGTATTTTTAATACTATAACACTTAGAGATACCAAACTTGGTATGTGAATACATCTTGGGATAGCGGTGTGTCGCATACCAAAATAAGGTCATTGTAACCTTGACGTCCGGACAGTATTTTCAATACTATAACACTTAGAGAGCTATCAAACTTGGTATGTGAATACGTCTTGGGATAGCGGTGTGTCGCGTACCGAAATAAGGTCATTGTGACCTTGACCTTGATTTTTGACCTCCATCATAGAAAATGTCTGGAAAATGTTTGTCTGGGCCGGTGGGATCTATGGATTGCCCTGCAATTCTTGATGCAATTCTCGTTACATTCAACATTATATCACTGTAGCGTTTGCAACTTTAGAAGAATAAGCAAGGCAATGCGAAAGATATCACTGTAACGTTTGCAACGTTAGGAGAGTCAGCAAAGCAATGCGAAAGATATCAGAATGAGATGTGTGCGTTATTTTCACATTTTAGGGGTATTAGAACAGAAATAGAACATCGTTTACGGTGAATTATCTTGTAATATATCACGGTTGGACTATATGCTACCCTGAAATGTTTCAGTACCGACATCTTTCGGGGAGCATGAAGTTCTTAAGTTCTTATGGTATACAAAAAATAAAATGCCAAACAATTAATTATACGATTTATTAAAAAAGCTTCACATTTTAATGAGTAACAACAGTTTACCTGAACATGTTTAAACTTTCATTTATAAAATAAGTCAGAACAGTGGTTCTACACCCATATCCACGTCATATCTTGTCAGGAGGGAAAAATCTGGTTTTAAATATTGAAATAACAACAAACAGAGTGGAAACTTCCTATCTAAACCAATGAAGTAGCCAAAATATCATGTGGTACCTTAACTATTCCTTCTAACGGGTGTCACGAAACACCCAAATCTACCCATTTCCCCCAAGTCAATAAATAAAAATATTATCTGTTGTCACAAACACACATTGAATATGAAAGACGTGTAATAATTAAATAATCAAGATTTCATTTTTGTTATGTCCGTACAACCATATTTGTAATGCCCAAAAGTTCAACGTAACTAACTCTGCAATGCTAGGTAAGAGTTAAGACTCCCCAACACCATACTGGTAAAAAATATTTTGTTGATTCAAGTTTAGTGGTAATGGGAGAAGAATGATTATATATTAATTTCTTGGCAGATATAATAGCTGATCTTATATGATCGAGTGCTGATTTATTATAGAATTTATTAAACAAGTTTGCAAAAAGATACAATGCGACAGCTTGTCGAGCACCAAATAATGTTTGCTAAAGAGTTTAATAAATAATAGATGATTTTCTGAGGTTCTAATTATCACACAAAACCCATACAAGTTGATGGTAATACGTTCACGTTTCTCTGTGATGTAAATTTACCTATTATATATTAAATTAATAATACTGTATTTCCTATATTAGAAGCACCGTCCCTAATAGAAGCACCCCCACCTCTTTTAAGAAACTTTACCTTCTTAAAAAATCTAAAAGTTCCTAAAAAACACACACTGTTTTTCGTCTTTACCGCTAATGGATTTGATAATGGGAGGTTTTTACCTTCGACACCAGTATGGTCTATGACATAAACCTTAAAGCGCTATCATCATCAATACAAATTACCACTTTTATTTATCTTGTTTCTTTCATTTTACTATTTAGTTTCTTTTATTATTATTTAATTTATACGCAACCAACACGTGTTGTAATTGTCAAGTTTGACGGAAATGTGTATCATACAGATGCAGTGTGGTGACAGTAATATACTCAGTACATTGTCGGGTTTAGGTTAAGTCAATACCAGTGTAACAGTAAAAGATGCCCGTACAGTAATTCTATAAGGAAACAGTCGGGGAAAGGAACTGAAATATATTGAAAATTTGTATCATAATGGTATCACCCCCCTTCGCACTTTGCATAGCGCCCGGGAGCTACTGTTAGAGCAAATACGGTATATAATTTCCCTTTAAAAATAACAGGACACTCTGTGGATTCATGTGAAATTCCATGCATATATCATATGGCTTATATATTTTTCCCCACCATCCTTTTTAACAACTTGTTTTGTTCATTTCAGAGACACATCATCTGGTTTAGAGATACCCTTCGTTCTTCAAATACCAATGCAACCCTGAAAGACATGGATTTAACCAAAAAAGTTGACTATACTGTGATCGCAAGATTCTAAACTCCAGGAAATATATTAATTTAATTAGGCCAAATCAGAAACGCGGTTAATTTTTCTTCGGGCTGATGTGTTACAGTGTATACTTGTTACTGCGTATCTCGCTTGAGATGTGTTCGTCTGATCATGATGGTGACTTCTATTTGGCAATCCCGAGGACTGAGCAGACGTTATTTTTTTAAAGAACCAAAATGAACATAATTATACCTCACAGATATTTATATAATGTGTAAAGCTGTTAAAAAACACCAAATGTATACAATGTCATACTGCTCACACTCAAAATAACTTTTGGTGTTTTACATCATTTTAACACATTTTAGGCCATATATGACGGTTGATTTTTTTTGTTGTAAGTATGAAGTAAATTTCATTATTGTGGTATTTAATAGATGTTTAGTTTATAAATATAATATAAATAAAATAATATAATATAAATAAAATATTGTATTATTTTTTCTTTGGTTCAGTTGGATCTGTGTAAAAAAAAAAAGTTTCCATTTGCGTACATGTATCTGAAACTGAAAAACTGCCTTTTAGGAACACAAGGTCATTTTAATCTATTTATTGTTTATTCAAGCTTTTGAAATAGATCTTTTGTAATTAAAGTGACAGGCAATCTCGAAGTGAACATCAAGCACTGAAATTGGCATCTCGAAACAGGTTTTGCTGTACTTAGCGGTACTCCTCTGATAAAGCAAATGTCACTGGTCTAGCCTGGTCAAGTAAAATTCATTGGGTTGAAGAGTGCATAAAAAATATCCGCATGACGGATATTTTTATATGAGAACTGAACACTTATTTTTGTGTTATATGCCTCGGGTGGCAGACACTTATCGATCACTTTGTCCGTCGTCGTTCGTCCGTCCGTCATGCTTTTAACCTGCAACCTATGCTTGGCCATCAATTGAAAAGTATTTTAATTATGTTCATGGAACTTCACACTCATCTTCATCTCAAGAAATGTTGTTACACATGTGCACCTCTGACTTTCATTTTGGCAGGGTTATGCCCTTTCTATCAGCCTAACCTGCAACCTAACCTTGGAAATAAGCACACAGCACTGTCAGCAGGCGAATCAAGTGTTCCATGGATGATGGAACACACTTCTAGTTCAAGGTCGACTTAGTGACCGCTTCCACTAATTACAGTCTGGAAACTGATATTTCCATGTCTATACTAGTTTGACATATTAAGCCGTTATATTTGTTTTGTCAAGTTCCTGTATAGTGGATAGTGCAGTGCACTTAAAAGCACAGGATTCGGGTTCAAGCCTCAACGGCGCCATTGAGTTTCCTCAGTGTTGGTCATTTCCAATTAGCCTCGTCCATCGTAAGGGGACATAAATCCTCCTGCTTTTTTTATGGGTGGGGCTCTAAATAACCTATATGTGTTGATGAGCCGTTAAACAATTCTGGCAAGCTCATATACCAGTAACCATTAGTCATACATCCTTGATACTTAGTATACATGTTCTCAATCATGAACCCCACACATTGATGTAGGTTCGATAATTATAGATTATTATATGTCAGTTTTCATTTCAACC
>JAWPHD010010941.1:0-88365 GCA_037043455.1 Cyrtodaria siliqua | reverse complement strand
AGAGAGAGAGAGAGAGAGAGAGAGAGAGAGAGAGAGAGAGAGAGAGAGAGAGAGAGAGGAGAGAGAGAGAGAGAGAGAGAGAGAGAGAGAGAGAGAGAGAGAGTAAATGATGTAGATCATATACCATCCCGTTCCTTCAAATTGAATGCAAATAATACTAACATGTACTTAAACTTGGTTCCAGATATAACCGGCATTTATTATATTACTACCATTATCAAGCACAATAGTGACACCATCTTTAGATAATTTCTTAATAAAAAATGCTACAGGGGCATTTATGGTGATCTGACATTTTAGTTTAATTCACGGTGAATGGTCACGGACATATATCTAACAAGTATATCTGAAAGAACCATCTATTCTTCGTTTTTCAATATAACAATGACGATAGAATTATTATTTTTATAGTGTTTTGTTTTTTTAACAAAATAAAAATTACGTGGAAAATGATTAAAATATATAACACGTCAATGTTCCATATGAGTCGTGACATAAGCTATTTCGTGATGGGTGTTGTCCCCGTTAAAAATAAATGTTGGGACAACTCGATGTTATATGCACTTCCGTTAGAATAAATGTTGGGGCAACTCGACTCCGTTAGAATAAATGTTGGACCAACTCAATGTTATATGCACTGTTATATTCACTGGGTAACTTTTGCTCAGCTGTACAACTTCGAAACAATCAAAGATTTAGACCCATTCTGAAGGCAAACTTCTTTAAGAAGAATGAGGCAAACCTCTTTCAGAAGAATGAGGCACGCCTCTTTAAGAACAGGAAGAATGAGACAAGAAGAATGAGACAAGCCTCCTTAAGAATAAGAAGAATGAGGCAAGCCTCTTTAAGAATTAGCAGAATGAGGCAAGAAGAATGAGGCAAGAAGAATGAGACAAGCCTCCTTAAGAATGAGAAGAATGAGGCAAGTCTCTATAGGTTGCAGAAAACTAAATACTTTCCTGTTGCACCTGTCAGCTAATATCTCAAGAATTATACACCCGATTTTCTTTAAATTACCTTATTTCATAGATATTTCCATCACAAAGCCTTTGAAAGTGTGAAAAAGACAACTTTTCCAGCTCAACCTCTCTGCACATGTCTGTGTTTATAAACACTATTTAATCCGCACTGAATATTGACATTCAATTTCAATGGGTGTTACATTTTCAAAAACATTAAAAAAAATTTTTTTTATTTAATTCAATGATCCTAGCTGATGGGGATTATTTTACCTATAGTTTATCCTTCCTGAAATGCATATTGAATATTTCAAAGTTATATCTGCTGACCTCTGTGAACTCTGTGAACTTTCACTTCTGTACTGAATCGCACACAACAAAAGGCGGGGCTTCAGCCAGGCTATATTTAGCTGTACGCAACCTTTAAGAATTAGCAGAATGAGGCAAGCCTCCTTAAGAAATAGAAGAATGAGGCAAGAAGAATGAGGCAAGCCTCTTTAAGAATAAGAAGAATGAGGCAAGCCTCTTTAAGAATTAGCAGAATGAGGCAAGAAGAATGAGGCAAGCCTCCTTAAGAATGAGAAGAATGAGGCAAGCCTCTTTAAGAATAAGAAGAATGAGGCAAGTCTCTTTAAGAATTAGCAGAATGAGGCAAGCCTCCTTAAGAAATAGAAGAATGAGGCAAGCCTCTTTAAGAATAAGAAGAATGAGGCAAGCCTCCTTAAGAATAAGAAGAATGAGGCAAGCCTCTTTAAGAATAAGAAGAATGAGACAAGCCTCTTTAAGAATAAGAAGAATGAGGCAAGCCTCCTTAAGAATAAGAAGAATGAGGCTAGCCTCTTTAAGAATAAGAAGAAGAGGCAAGCCTCTTTACGAATTAGCAGAATGAGGCAAGCCTCCTTAAGCATAAGAAGAATGAGGCAAGCCTCTTTAAGAATAAGAAGACTGAGGCAAGAAGAATGAGGCAAGGCTCCTTAAGAATAAGAAGAATGAGGCAAGAAGAATTAGGCACGCCCCTTTAAGAATAAGAAGAATGAGGCACGCCCCTTTAAGAATAATAAGAATGAGGCACGCCCCTTTAAGAATAATAAGAATGAGGCACACCCCTTTAAGAATAAGAAGAATGAGGCAAGAAGACTGAGGCAAGAAGAATGAGGCAAGCCTCCTTGAGAATAAGAAGAATGAGGCAAGCCTCTTTAAGAATAAGAAGAATGAGGCAAGAATAATGAGGCAAGGCTCCTTAAGAATAAGAAGAATGAGGCAAGAAGAACGAGGCACGCCCCTTTAAGAATAATAAGAATGAGGCACGCCCCTTTAAGAATAAGAAGAATGAGGCAAGCCTCTTTAAGAATAAGAAGAATGAGGCAAGCCTCTTTAAGAATAAGAAGAATGAGGCAAGCCTCTTTAAGAATAAGAAGAATGAGGCAAGCCTCTTTAAGAATTAGCAGAATGAGGCAAGCCTCCTTAAGAATAAGAAGAATGAGGCAAGCCTCTTTAAGAATAAGAAGAATGAGGCAAGAAAAATGAGGCAAGAAGAATGAGGCAAGCCTCTTTAAGAATAAGAAGAATGAGGCAAGAAAAATGAGGCAAGAAGAATGAGGCAAGCCTCCTTAAGAATAAGAAGAATGAGGCACGCCCCTTTAAGAATAAGAAGAATGAGGCACACCCCTTTAAGAATAAGAAGAATGAGGCAAGAAGAATGAGGCAAGACGAATGAGGCAAGCCTCCTTAAGAATAAGAAGAATGAGGCTTTAAGAATAAGAAGAATGAGGCAAGCCTCATTAAGAATAAGAAGAATGAGGCAAGCCTCTTTAAGAATTAGCAGAATGAGGCAAGCCTCCTTAAGAATAAGAAGAATGAGGCAAGCCTCTTTAAGAATAAGAAGAATGAGGCAAGAAAAATGAGGCAAGAAGAATGAGGCAAGCCTCTTTAAGAATAAGAAGAATGAGGCAAGAAAAATGAGGCAAGAAGAATGAGGCAAGCCTCCTTAAGAATAAGAAGAATGAGGCAGGAAGAATGAGGCACGCCCCTTTAAGAATAAGAAGAATGAGGCACACCCCTTTAAGAATAAGAAGAATGAGGCAAGAAGAATGAGGCAAGACGAATGAGGCAAGCCTCCTTAAGAATGAGAAGAATGAGGCAAGAAGAATGAGGCAAGCCTCTTTAAGAAATAGAAGAATGAGGCAAGCCTCTTTAAGAATAAGACGAATGAGGCAAGCCTCTTTAAGAATAAGAAGAATGGGGCACGCCTCTTTAAGAATAAGAAGAATGAAGCACGCCTCTTTAAAAAAAATTTAGAAGACAAAATGCTTAGCAACTTGAAGTTAGAATACGTTCTAAACCTTAGCGAACATTATATATACTTTGTGTCAAGTGTTAGTGTGAAAGATGGTGTTTTACGTCATTTTTAGCACATTTTAGGCCACATATGACGGTCGAGTTTTTTTGTGGTAGAGGCAGACCATCCGATTTTTACTAGTTAATACCAGGACTGTATACGTCCTATAAAAATCGATATATATGTATATTTTAATCATTTTCCAAATGTAATTTGTGTATTTTGTTAAAAAAACACACTATAAAAATAATAATTCTATTGTTATTGTTATATTAAAAAACGAAGAATAGACACTTTCTCACTAGATAAGTGGAGCTCCCAGTGGAATTCGAACCAGCGGCGGTCAAATTTGCATTAAATAACCCGATGTACCGAGGCGTTAATTGAAACAGTAAACTTTTAACTCCTGTGTACTGTACCTGTGCTATAAATAAACCATCTACCTGTTGTATGATTAGCGTCAGTGCAGCATACAGGGGATACAACGTACTTAGAACACTGAGGTATTAACATTTTTACTCGGCATAAAATGCTATAGCACTGATTTGATAGCGTAATTCTCTAAGTTACGACGCTTCCGGATACTTCTTCAACTGTTTTAGTTTACGTTTTACGTCATACTCTGCCTTTAACATTATGTTTGGGGAAATAGGATTGATTGAATTGGATTTTATAGTCGCACCAACAGCTAAGGTCATATGGCGACTTTCCAGCTTCCACTGGTGGAGGAAGACCCCAGGTGCCCCTCCGGGCAATTTTCGTGCACGGGCGGGCACCTGGGTAGAACCACCGACGTTCCGCAAGCCAGCTGGATAGCTTCCTCACATAAAGATTCCTAGGCCCCTGATGGATCGAACCTACAGCGGTGAGGGGCAAGTGATTGCAAGTCAGAGACTCTAACCACTCGGCCACGGACGAAATAGGAGCCATATCAACAGAAATTATTTTTATTGTTCAGCAGAAAAACAAACCTAATTACATAAAGAACAAGAGGTCAATGACCTTGAAGATCTACTGATAGGTTTTGATAGCTAGATCAGCATTCCTGTGAAGTTTTATGGAAATCTGTCGAGTAGTTTTAGAGGAGTAATCGCTACAAGTTTTGACCATATAACTATATGTAAACAAAGATGGCCGCTGGCAGCCATGTGTAATGTCGATTCAAAATAATTCTCAACAAGGACCAACATCATGTCATGCTGACCATATCAATATCACTTATAGTTTTCAAGAAGTAGTTGCCACAAATTTGTTTTTTAAAAATCTATTTTAACCGTGGCGGCCATCTTGAATTTCCGTCCGACCTGAAATTTTGCTCCAATCAACTAGGCGCCAAGAGCAACATTTCTGTTAAGTTTCATGAAAATCCTTAAAGAAGTCTCAGAGGAGTAGAACTTTGGTTAGGATCAACTACATGTGCCAGTTATTTTGGTAAAGGTTCCAATTCAATATCACTTACGTTTTTTGAAAAGTAGTCGCCACAAAGTCGCATTTTTAAAATCTATTTGTAGCAATGAAAGCCATCTTGAATATACTACCGACCTGAAATTTTGCTAGGATCAACTAGACGTCAAGAGCAACATTCCTGTCAAGTACCATGAAATTCCATCAAGTAGTTTCAGAGGAGTAGTCGCCACAAGTTTTTCCAATATAACTCTATGTAAAGATGGCCGCTGAAGGCCATGTTTGACATCCAATCAAAATGAACTTTGGTTAGGATCAACTATATGTCGTGCCAGTCATATTGGTAAAGGTTCCCAATCAATATCACTTTAAAAATCACATGTTTAAAATCTATTTTTAGCTGTGGCGGCCATCTTGAATTTCCGGCCGATCTTTTTGCTAGGATCAACTAGTCATGAAGAGCAACATTCCTGTGAAGTTCCATGAAAATCCGTCGGGTAGTTTCAGAGGAGTAGTCGCCACAAGTTTTTCCTATATAACTCTATGTAAACAAAGATGGCCGCTGGCGGCCATGTTTGACATCCAATCAAAATGAACCTTGGTTAGGATCAACTACATGTCGTGCCGGTCATTTTGGTAAAGGTTCGAATCAATATCACTAACAGTTTTTGAAAAGTAGTCGCCACAAAATCGCATTTTTAAAATCTATTTTTAGCCGTGGCGGCCATCTTGAATTTCTGGCCGATCTGAATTTTTGCTAGGATCAACTAGACATCAAGAGCAACTTTCCTGTGAAGTTTCATGCAATCCGTCAAGTAGTTTCAAAGGAATAGTCGCCACAAAATAAAAGTGTACAGACGGACGACGCACCACGGCATAAGGTCTGCTGATCTTTGATCAGTCGAGCTAAAAATCACTAACACTTCATGATTACGCCAGTAGCTGGCTAAAAATCACTGAATCTTAACGATAATATCAGTAGCTGGATAGCTAGTGTTGAAAAGGATTATTTTCGTTCCATTAACTCTGGCAGGCCTGAAGGGCATGTATGACCGATTGGTGTACTATACTGACTTATTGTCAACAGTGTTTCCATTTACTCTGGTAGCCCTGAGGGGCATGTATCGCCGATTGGAGTACTAAACTGACATTGTCAACAGTGTTTTCCTTTCAAGAGAGTTGCCTAACAATCCAATCGTTTAAGCAAATACAAACATTTACCACGTGACGTTTATCACGTCGATACGCACGGATACGGGTCTAAAAATCAGGACACGAATTGAACCAAAGTGCTAAAACCCGTGATTGTTATAGAACTGGTATAGTCACTAATGCATGTATAATGAAAGGAGGTATAAAAGACTATCGATTGGGTTGGATATGAAAACATTTATATACAACCTTAACATATATACTAAATTATTCAATTTGTCATTACGTTATTGTTGTAAATGTAAATGTAATTCATATAGTCTCTTATAATTCTTTTAGAATGGCATAGCTAAAATCATATGTAATGTTTTATTGTATATAATACCGTACTATGACGAGACTTTTATAAACTATACAACCTATATAATAATAATAATTTAAGCTACATTATATATGATAGTATATACACTCTTTTAAATACCCAATACCAGAAGATATATACGCTATTATATAAGACCGATACAATATTATGTTTATATATTTATATATATATATATATATATATATATATATATATATATACTATACCATATTACAACACAATATCAAATACAGTCGTTAATACCAATGAACGAGAATTTATAATTGTAAATACACTTGACCAATAATGTTTTTGCATAACACGCCCGAGGTAAATTTTAAAGAGAGTACATCAGCATTTCTTTTACAGAATAATGTCAAATTCTAAAAATTCTCCAATTCATGATAAAAAGCTCATATGTCATTTAGCCGATTACTCCTTCAGTAGTTTCATGGTAAAAAACAAACATGCAACGCAAATTATACATCATCACGTGTGGCTAACGGCTATGTTGTTTACATATCAACAGTGCACTGTTTCTGTGCCGTTGCCTTCCGGCCAACAAAACGTCAATATTTTGAACATACCGAAGCTATACACACGAGGAGGGATCCCGAAAAAATGACGGGATTGGCCGAGATTTCACGATTGTTAATGTATATGATACTTTACTGATTTACAGGAAAAAATAACAGAAACGATATGAAACATATGTATAATTAACGATTTCACATTCATTTGCAGAGATTTCCTTTACTTTAAATGATATTGATCAATATGCCATATATGGTAGTTAATAACTATGATATCATAGTTCTCAAAACGGCGGCTCCCATATCACATCTTCCCCAGACAAAGGCTGATGTATCCCCTTTAAAACAATAATGACTACGTTTGTATTCTCCTTATAATACAGTATATCGTTTACAATACAATACAATACAATACAATACAATACAATGCAATACAATACAATACAATACAATACAATACAATACAATACAATACAAAACAATATTACAATACAATACAATACAATACAATACAATGCCTACATTATATATGAACCCGTATACATTGGTATGCAAGCATACAATTAAAATTACCTGCAAACTTTGGTCGCTATGCTACCGTCACCTAGGAAACATTTTAATGAACCTGAAAAGAGAAACGGGAGATTGACACTCCTATGACAGCAACAACAAATAAATAAATGAATAAATAAGTATATAGGTGTTTTAGTGAATCAACTCTTAGATATTTGAGCCGATGTTGAATTGTTAATTAAATTGGTCTGTAAATTAACAGTATAGCATTATATACACAGTCGCATACACGAATAATTAGACCCACATATCATATACAGTTGCCTTAATATGATAATGTACACTTTAAACGTGTTAACACCGTCACCAGAGTAGACTTCTGAATAACACATAATGTAAAGTACGTAATTGAACATCTGAAAATGAATAATTACATATATATGTTTCTTTAATAAGTATCATAATTATCAGATTTAAAATATATTTTATTGTCAATGTTTTACAGACAGAATAATATCCACATTTATTATATAACCTATAAATAGACGCGTTTTCATTGGCTAAAAAGTAATTTTTTAGAAAAAATATCTAGCGATATTGACCTGTTTTTTTGATATTGACCTGTTTTTTTGATATTGACCTGTTTTATATAATTGTTTTTTTGATATTGACCTGTTTTATATAATTGTAAATTGAGGGTTATATAATAAAACAGTTATGGACTTTTCAGCTGTTATACATGATGTTGATATGTACCAAAAAATCATTATTGACCTCGGCTATCGCCTCGGTCAATAATGATTTTTTTTGTGCATATCACATCATGTATAACAGCTGAAAAAGTCCATAATTGTATAATATACAATAGAGTGAGAGAGTGAACGTTTTCATATTACATCAACTGCTATATGACCTTGATATATGTAATAACAACAACAAAAAAACACTACACTGGTATGCGTGTAGAGTTTAGAAATGCGTCGGAGAAACAAGAAGAGATAAGTACTATGAAAAGGTTTTTTCTATAAAGACAAATGGCAATTGGCGGTCTTTCTGCAAATCGTATGAACATGAGTTTCATTTAATAACGCGCCAATGTCCCATATGACGTTCTAGGAGTTAAGACTATAAATCTTTGTTTATACTATGTTAACTATTGTCGACTAATGGTTGTATATTTGTTTGAATGGTAAAATGTAATTTTTAGCACATTTTAGGCCATATATGACGGTCAATTCTATTTTTGCGATAGAGGCAGATCACCCCATTTTCCCCGGGTAAAATCGTACTGTATACCTCCAGCCATCCGTAAGAATCGACATGTTCTCACTTACAATTTCAGTTCCCAGTGGGATTCGAACCCGCAGCGATGAGAGGCGAAAAGGTTCACAACGTTAACCCCTCGGCCACGGAGAACACTTGTGTGTAGAAGAAAGTGGAAGACCAGCACTACATTATAAGGAGGTTTTCGTGAAGTTTCAGAACGTAGTTTGTTAGAAGTAGCGATCATAAGGTGTTACTCTGTAAAATGGCCGCTGGCAGCCATCTTGGATACACACAAAATAGAACTGATAGAGCTCAACGATATTGTAATATTTGTAATTCTAATGACATAGAAGACGAATATCATTTTATTTTAATTTGTCTCGTCTATGAGCATATTCGCAAACTTTATATTCAGGTGTATTATTATCGAAACCCTAGTGTTATTAAATTTATTGAATTGATGCAAAGTAAGAAACATAAAAGTATGCAAAATGTAGCTAAGTTTGTAAAAGAAGCATTTATTGTACGTAACACATTTAATTATACGTAGTTGTGTGCATATATATAAAGTCTATCCTCAGGTATTAGGTATTGTTTCAACAATTAATTCGTTTATATAATTGCATGAGAGAGAGAGAGTAAGTGCGTGTGTGCGTATGCGTGCGTAAGAGGTGTGTGAGAGTATGTGTGCGTGTTGGGGTGCATGCGTGTGAGCCTGTCATGTGTTTAATTTAAATTTGTATATTACATTTTGATGACGAGATACTATACGTATAAGTCGAAATAAAATATCTGTTCTGTTCTGTTCTGTTCTGTATTATTTCCTTTCAAATAATTTCATTAAATATAAATTACAATTACATTGCGAACCTGTATCCATAAAACCATTACAAGGAGTAGCTACCACCATTCGTCTATGTAAACAAAGATGGCAACTGATGGCCAACCATTCGTCTATGTAAACAAAGATGGCAACTGACGGCCAACCATTCGTCTATGTAAACAAAGATGGCAACTGACGGCCAACCATTCGTCTATGTAAACAAAGATGGCAACTGACGGCCATCTTGAAATTCGGATTTAAATAACATTAATTTTATGTAGGACCAACTATAACAAAAAACTTTGATGAGATAATTTAGCTTTATATTCTTATTTAATTACACTTCTATAGCTGAAGTAGCCGAGTCAAATAAAGAATAACTCACCTCAATGAATTGTACTTGTATGTAGCCGTTTTATAGGTATAGTTAATTATAATTAATGAGTTTTTAATGATTTTTTTTAGATTTGTTTACTATTTAGTCACTCTGTATGCCTTCATGTTTTCTAAATACGCTACACGCGTTCGCGCATCTAACCGACATTATTATGTCAAAATAATGTAAAATTTTCATTAGGTACTAGGCATAAAATAAACTTACATGAGTATATTCAATGTGTATATTTGATCTAAACAGCAGTACTTATACACAGCTACGTCCGGTGACTAACAGTCAACTTAGAACTAGTACGGACCAGGGGAATCCGACCGTCTAATTAAAACAAAGCACTGCGATGGCAACAACAACCCACTCAGCACAAATCACCGTCAACAACAACAATAATAACAATAACAACAACTACTACAGAAACTAAAACCAAAATAACACTTGAAAATTACCTGTTCAGAAATCATGTTACGGATGTAAACTGTAACATCTCCAGAATAATAGACGGCGCATGCTTTTGCGTCTTGTGGAATGACAGACTGTACCAGAAAATACCTGCATTTCTAGACACAAACGTAATTGAATCCAAGAACCAGTCTATTGTCATCGATATTGATAAATTGATTTTAAAAATAATCTGCAAACGGAAACATTTCGTGTACAGACTGGGATATTAAATGACGTCAAATAGAGTCCTGGTACAGACGACAATAATCCCGAACGCCGTGGAGGTGATAATTCCCGATAATCAGCTTTGATTTCTTTTCAAAATAATGAATAATTTATGGCGCACGATGACTTTACATGGAAAACACTTGTTGCGGAAAGAACTTGAGATATTTATAATTGTGCGATTGTTCGGGAACGTTGTCCTTACAAGTCCTTACAAGTCGTTCATTTACATAATAAAATGACTTTAAACAATATCAAGCTATAACAGTGCGTATATACCTAAGGCGAATTGCGCGCCAATTTGAGAATCATTCATAATACTTATTTGAATAGAGCAATTAATATATTGCACCAATAATATATTTAAACCTACGATAGCAAAGCAAAGAAAAATTGACAAAAACGCAAAATTGTATAACCTATTATTTGAATACACATTTATGCAAAATGATCCTAATAGATGAATAAATCGAAGTACTTATTTTAATCCCTGATAAATACTTCAAGATTGCCGTGTACCCATTTAAATGGTCCTACGAAAGTGTTGGAGCTAACATTCTTACAGGTTTAAAATTCGGTTGAATTGTACGTGTTTTTATATTCGAAGTTCACACATGATACAGTCAAATCTAACGTAAATGAACAATTCTGGTGCAATGATTGTGTTACAATTTATGCTGCAAACAAACTTTATAATGCTGTGTTTTTTTTCAACGCATTTCACGAATAGTTTCGTAAATTAGTTCGTTTTGTTCATAAAAATTCTTCAGATTATACGGTATGTGCGTGTTGAATACAAGGGGAGAACACTCGTATTATTTCGACAATGACAGGGACATTAGTTACTTCCCATGATGAAAGTTTTCTCTTACGGTGTCAGACCGGTGAAAATAAGCCCATTGAATACAATGCAAAATAGGCTTTTTTTGGAGATCAGTAACAACGTTCGCTTAAAAACACATTAATTCTATGAATTAAACATTTAGTGTTTACTCTACTTTTTAAACCAACCAGATGGCTCAGAATTTCAAATACTTGCACCATTTATTCATGAAGATTTTACTACCAGCGCTCTTCATTGGCTTAGAGTGTGACCTATATAGAGACTATCGATGAAACCTATCGTAAACACTAAGCCGGATAGAGTCTATGAAGAGAAATCTTCACCATTAATAAACCGCGGTCGGTCGCTACGCTCTCTCCCTTTCGGTTTCTTAATGGTGCAGATTTCTCTTCTTTGCCTCTATCCTATACTTGGCTCGCAAACGGTCCCATATCTGGAATAAAACACCGATTCAGTTTTTCAACATTTTGCGTCATTCGTTCACACTATGCGTATTTTGAAATAAACATCTGTCAAAACCACATCTCTACCTACCCTCTGTGCTCATACTCTCTAAAGAAATAGTCCTGACAAACCATGGATGTAGGTCTATGTGAAAAACACAGTAAAATACTTACTATTCATGAAAACATACATAACACGTTAACAACAGGTTAGATTTAACAATGAAATGAAACCTAATCTTGGGAAAAACACATGCAAACTAGAAACTTTGGATTTTTTCAAGGAACTATTTTAGCACCCTACGACCCGGAAGTACTTCCTGACTGGTCTGACACTTTACAGAACATTAAAAAGTGGGGTCAGCGTACTCACAGCAACATAATTCGTGTGTTTAGTTGAAAAACATAGAGAACGGGTTTTAGACGTTTCTGCTCTGCCTCAGACCCAGTAACCAATCCCAAGAAGCTTGGTATGCTTTCGGCGATTATACATACTAGTCAGTCGTCATATTGTTACATACTAGTCACGTGGTTATCAATCTCTGAGGTAAACATACTAGTCACGTGTTTATCAATCTCTGAGGTATACATACTAGGCACGTGGTTATCAATATCTGAGGGTATACTACTAGTCACGTGGTTATCAATATCTGAGGTGTACATACTAGTCACGTGGTTATCAATATCTGAGGGTATACTACTAGTCACGTGGTTATCAATATCTTAGGTATACATACTAGTCACGTGGTTATCAATATCTGAGGGTATACTACTAGTCACGTGGTTATAAATATCTGAGGTATACATACTAGTCACGTGGTTATCGATCTTTGAGGGTATACTACTAAGCACGTGGTTATTGATCACTGCGGGTATACTACTAGTGACATGGTTATCAATCTATGATGTATACATACTAGTCATGTGGTTATCGATCACTGAGTGTCTATATACTAGCCACGTGGTTATCGATCACTGAGGGTATACATACTAGTCACATGGTTATCGCCCTATTAGGGTATACGTACTAGTCACGTGGTTATCGATCACTGAGAGTATACATACAAGTCACATGGTTATCAATCTCTGAGGAATACATACTAGCCACGGGGTTATCGCTCTCTGAGGATATACGTACTAGTCAAGTGGTTATCGATCACTGAGGGTTTACATACTGGTCACGCGGTTATCAATCTCCGAGGTATACATATAGACACGTGGTTATCGATCACTTAGGGTATACATACTAGTCACGTGGTTATCGATCTCTGAGGGTACACATACTAACCACGTGGTTATCGCTCTCTGAGGGTATACGTACTAGTCAAGTGGTTATCGATCACTGAGGGTATACATACTGGTCACGCGGTTATCAATCTCTGAGGTATACATATAGTCACGTGGCTATCGATCACTTAGGGTATACATACTAGTCACGTGGTTATCGATCTCTGAGGGTATACATACCAGTCACGTGGTTATCGATCTCTGACGGTATACGCACTTGTCACGTCGTTGGCGATCACTGAGTGTATTCATATTAGTCACGTGGTTATCGATCTCTGAGGGTATACATACTAGTCACGTGGTTAGCGATCACTGAGGGTATATATATATATACTAGTCTAAGTGGTTATCGATCTCTGAGGTTCTGAGGGTATACATACTAGACTTGTGATAAGGTTATTTGAGATTACTCGTATGTACTTATTCTAGACGATGTGAAAACAGAGGTCACTGATGGGTATAGCAAATGTCATGCTAATGAGGTGAAAATAATCACTGTGTTATTTCTGTGGTCCATATAGTTTCTGTGCTATGTGTATAACAAGTGGTGAAAAACTCGTTCCTCAACCGGGACTCGAACCCATGGTCTCTGGTTTACCGTACCAGCGCTCTAACCACTGAGCTGTCGAGGATATACGGTTGGGAATATAAGAATATTTCATGGGTATCCGGTGAAGATAGGGAATTCCAACTCGAGATATGTGTTTTTATCGGAACCGAGGCTCTTCTGAGGTTCCGATTAAAACATTTATACCGAGTGTTGGAATTCCCTATCTGAATCGAATACCCATGATAGATTCTTTTTCTTGCATATCAGAGACATGTTGTGCGTTGATACCGCCAGCTACTAACGTTTTACATGTTTTCCTGCATACCGGATGTTGTGCGCGCGTGAATTTTATCTCGACCCAAGGGTGAGCTGGAAATATCTAGCCACGGTAAAATGACGGATTATAAGAATCGTTCATGGGTATCCGGTGAAGATAGGGAATTCCAACCCGAGGTATACGTGTTTTTATCGGAACTGAGGCTCTGCCGAGGTTCCGATTAAAACACTTATACCGAGGGTTGGAATTCCCTATCTGAACCGAATACCCATGATAGATTCTTTTTCTTGCATATCAGAGACATGTTGTGCGTTGACGCCGCCAGGTACTAACGTTTTGCATGTTTTCCGGCATACCGGATGTTGGTGCGCGTGAATTTTATCTCGACCCTAGGGTGAGATGGAAATATCTAGCCCCGGTAAAATGACGGATATCCTTGTCCGGTATGCAAGAAATCCTTATCCGGTATGCAGAAAAGACTTTCCTGTCCCATGCCATTTTGCACGGGTCCCAACCCCCCGATAAATATTGCCTGGTCCCTGGTCCCAACCCCCCGATAAATATTGCCTGGTCCCTTGCATGTGTTCAACCAAATGCGTAGATATTCTGAAACAAAATAATTTATCGAAGGATTATACCAGAAGAGATGCGGCAATTTGAACTTTATCATTTAGATAGAGACGGAGAGATAAATAGGGATACTTTATACAGACGCTTTTGAGGTTGTGGGTGATGTGATAATCAATAATGCTCATTAATTACCGTCTGTGGTAGACAATAACGAGAAGTATCACTGTGACTAGTTGTATGTTGTCAATATTACAAGTATGCATTGTGTTTCCTACTTTACAGGAATTAATCTAGATCATCTGCGACGCTTGCTTGTTTTCAAGAAAACTGTCTAAAATAGTTCTTCTAAAAGAAGTTTGACGCAGCAGCCATTTTACCGAGATTCTGGTATCGTTTCTGTTTGGCTGATACAGATTCTAGCCAAAATATACAGAAAGGCAGAAAGCCAATAAGCTTATAAATAAACAAAGAGTGAAACTTCATCGACGAACTAAATGCGGATGGTCAGAAATACTTTAATAAAACAATTTAAAATATTACGGCCATATGCTTCCGATTTCAAATTTGTTTCTGCACAAACGGTCAAGACGTTTGTATTTACAATCAAGCGTCGAAGATGATCAAGACTATACAGGAATACAAGCAGCGTTTCTTTCAACACGATCTCGGAGACTTGCACGACGAAACTACCGTTACTCTTTCCTTATTATTAAAGGGACACACGACAATTTTAAGTTTTATCAACATTAAAATTAGCATCTCGATTGACATATCCGGCAGTTCGTTACTTTAAACCTGCTTTCATATAATTAAATAAAATGTTGAGGGTTTATGTTTTTTGTTTTATTCCTTGTTCTAATTGCTCGCCAAACAAGGCGAGGGTAAAGAAAAAACTTTTCGATCGATCGGTTTAATATAATTATATTATTGGTGCAACATAGTAATATGCAAAACAAAATATTCTTTAAACTTTTCTTATAATTAATAGTAATGATTGGAAAATTGCAAGTATATGAAGAAAAACTAGAGGGACGCCGCGATTTTTAGACAAATCAAGATTGCCGTGTGTCCCTTTAAGTACGACTATTCAAACGTATTATACATTCTATTCATGACATTAGGCAGTTATGGATACTGAGTGAGTGATATAAGCTTTAAGCTTTTTCCGAACTCACGTTTTCGGATTGTGACAGTGTGTTACCATTATACGTATGTATACTTGCGAATAAAATGCTGTTTAAAAAAACTTTATCTTCAAAATGTAAAAAAAAAAGTGTATTGTTTAATATTCAGTATGTGTGGCCCTATTAAAAGCTAAAAAGTCATCACTGTTTGCGTTCATATTGCCTTCAAAGAGGTGTGTCTTGCAATGATATATGCTTAATTCTCTTTTGAGTTTGCAAAAAATACACCAAGGGCGAATTATAAAGAACACGGTTTTAATAACAGGATTAATGAAAGCTGTTCAACAATAGCTGCATACAGCCCGAAAACATCATGACTGTATCATTGATAAATATTTATCAGATCGCATACCGCCATAATGCGTTGTTCCATAGCAGGTAAGTTAACTGCCCTGCCCGATAGTATGATTACATGCATAAGAAAGAAACTAACCCGCCAACTAATGGCAAAATTACACTACAAAACCGTTTAACAAAACGATATCTAAGTGTTCAGGCCTCATAGTATGTATTTGTGCCGATTAAAAGTAAAAGAAAGGTTCATTCAGGTTTAGAAAACGTGTACACTTGTAAAACGTGGCTGTTGTTGACGGGATCGCTACTTTAAATACATGTCAACACTTTCAACTACCGATCTAAATGCTGTCCAGGTATGAAACCACTAATTATTATTTTCCCAAATGACACCAATGTTAAAATGTACATGCTAAGGATTTGCTGCAACTTCAACTCAGGTATGGATAATGCAGCAGTGTAATTTTCATATAGAAAAATAGTTTTCTACTTGAAAAATCACCAGAAAAGGTAGGGCCACACGACATGTAAGAAACGTTTGTTTACTAAACAGGTCAAGGGTACAGCTATTTTCATTGATAATTGCCCACAAAAGTTGGAACATGTTCATCCTTATCCAGTAAAACCTATCCATACACTTCTTATACATACAACACCAAAATCGGATAGAAATGGGCTATTGTCCATTACTTATAATGCCCATCTACAACAAAAAGGAGGGATTACATTTTACTATAGGAACTACATTCGACTACACCTTGGGGGTGGGGGTGGGGGAGAGGTTTATATGCTTTTGGTGGTAGTAAACCTCAATGTACCTTTAGGTCTAATTACACTAAATCAACAGGATGTGCTCGCCTGGTGCAGAAGTCGAAAGTAGTTCTGTATTACGGAGTGCGAATCTTCTTTTCTTAAAAAACTTTTTTTAGTGCAGTTTTCTGTTATATTTTGGCTGTAACTGTATTCTGGACATGTTGTTGATATTTGAAAATGCAGCTCATCATGTTTTTGAAAGTTTTTGATATAAATTTGAGAAGTGAAAGTAGACAGGGTATGAAATTGCAAGGGGTAAAAATAGTGTTGACCTTTGACCCGGTGTTAGTAAACAACTGAAGAAATGTTTCTTAGGAGGTATTAAACCTCCTATTTCCGTGTTGATGTTTAATAGCAGACATGTTTATTTGCATGATAAAGTAAGTTTCCCAGAATTCTAACGAGGTTTGAGTTTTTAACAGGTTGTCACCATTCTAACTTTACTATGGAAGGGCAATGGAGACTCATTTACGCTATTATAACCTATAAAGGCTTGCAGTGGGGTAGATCTATGTGTCGGTGGGATGTGGAGGGCGAGGTGGGCGGAGGTGGAATTTGCATCATATCAACAGCGAATAAAGTTAATCACCATATACTAGGTATATGATGTTTGCAGTTAAATTCACGTCAGAAAACGTAACGTATGTGCATGCATGATTGCGTGCGTTCGTTTGGTTTATAGTTTTGCCGCTTGTTAGGGCACAGTAGAGAATAGTATACCCCAGACAACCTGCAGTCAATCTCTGTAACATTACGCCAAATTGCAAACCTCTGTCTGCATGAGCAGTCTATTATAAAAACATGCCAGGTCTATAATCAAACCTGGTGGGAATATTGCAGATAAGAATAGATGAAGATCCGATTTCTGATTATTCCTACCGTTATTACACATAGGAAACATGAACGCAATATTGGGAAGATGGAGACATCACTTCTCAGTGGTTGGTGGGTAAGAGTAAAGTGGCTGTATATGTACGTGTATTATGAGTGTATATATAAAAAACATGAGCATGAACGCAATATTGTGAAGATGAAGAAATACCGTGTATACATGATCATCACTTCTCAGTGGTTGGTGGGTAGGAGTAAAGTGGCTGTAATCTGTACGTACATTATGAGTGTCTGTACGTACATTATGAGTGTTTGTATTAATACTTTGATTATCCTTACCACTACAACTGGTGAGAACATTATACAAACCACAGATAGAGGGTCAGTGCAAAACTATTGTAACTACATATGAATAAAGAAGGAGATACAATAGTTCTGCACTGAACCCTCGAGATAGTGAAAAATAATAAAGGGAATCTAGTTATATGTTGAAGGTAACTGTTTCAGAAATGGAACGCCAATTATGCATAGGATCCACTAGTTTATTTAAAATATAGTTAGTAATACGGACTCCAATTTAAGGGATGACCATATTAGGGGTACGTCTATCGCGTAAAAAAGCTCGTAAATAAGTCTCGGAACATAAAAAATAAAAATAAATAATAAAAGTGTCTAAATAAACTTATTATGACGTGTCAATCTAATAATATATATTTCCGAATAGCAGTCATTTTGGCTCTCAGCAATGCAGCCCGGGTTTGAATCCTGGGAGGGGTGGTCGCATTGTATGAACGCATTGTATCGATTGTACGTAATACATGACTTCGTGTAATGACTATTACTTCTGTATCTATCATTCGATTCCAAAAACAAATGTTCACCGCCATAAGAAGATATCTTGTACTGAAGCAATAACACCCAACGTTTTAGAGTGAACTTGACCTAGAAGGACCTTGGCCCGTTTTATGAAACAACTTAGGACCATTTTAATCGTAAATCAATTTCTTAAATGCTTTACTATACATTACACTTTTCAAATAAACGTGATTTCATTTCATTTTCTTATACATGTGATATTTCAGCACTTCGTGCACACATACTTGTCTACATTGGATGCTTAGGTGAAAAAAGTGAACGATTTTAAAATGTGACATTTATCATAAGATATTTAATAAATGTTAGCGTGACACATGGTCATATGCTAGTGAATATTTGTAACTAATAATATTGGAATCGATTGATAGATACAGACGTATAGACACGAAATGTTAATAAATAATTAAATGTTCTTCAGCTAGAATTTTGTTTTAATTAGAATTGTATTTATTTTAAATGTTCACAGTAGGCTATTTATATTAATAATTTAATATTCCTATATTGTTTGAAGACTTAATTAAGGCCACACTTACACATACCTTATGTGCAGGCTACGACTAAAACACGGGTCAGACAGGCTACGACTAAAACACGGGTCAGACAGGCTACGACTAAAACACGGGTCAGACAGGCTACGACTGGCTACGACTAAAACACGGGTCAGACAGGCTACGACTAAAACACGGGTCAGACAGGCTACAACTAAAACACGGGTCAGACAGGCTACGACTAAAGCAACCATAAATCATAGTTTTTACTGAAAACTTGTTTGGAGTCGGACCGATGTTTTGGACCGGTCGGGTTCGGACAAACAAACATACTTTTCATAACGGCCTAAGATAATAAGTTTTACATCAATAAGTATCATTCTATCCGGTCTAATTCAGAGCTATGGCTAGGATATATTAGGTCTGCATTTAATATAAGTGTTTCACGCTTTATCGAGGTATATATCTAATTGCCTGTTAAAAGGCCGACATAACAAGATAATTATACTAATTAAGCCATCTGGCGAAAGCATGGTTGAGTTGAACGTGCAATGTAGTCGGTATGGCGAGTTGTAATCATGGATTTAGGTCAGCGCCTTTTCATCTTAAAGAAACTAACCCTCCAAATAACGGCAAAATCACAATATAAACCCGTTCAAAGCTCTATCCAGGTACTATTGTATTTGTGCTGATTAAAAAGTATTCACGTTTTTTTTAAAGTTCCCTTGACTCTTCAATTCGACGCTGCAGTTTTGGGCTTTGGCCTGGCTGGTTAAAACCGTTTATACTGTGTCTGTTGAGTTTGGATTCTCCAAATAGCTATCGTCGGATACCTACGGGTGACATTATATAATTATTGCATGCCTGTGAGGCTGACAGCATGCCTTTTGGGATTGACATTGGTGTTGGTCAAATAAAAAAAATCTGGACACATAATAGGGCTCGAACATGTAGGCCGCGGCCTTCTAGTTTAAAACAGGGTCTATCTAATAATATATAATATTGTATTTGAATGACCCTGTAAAAGAAGTACTGATGGAAAATTTATAACGACGTCCCTAGATATAAGTATTATTAGTTATTAGGATTCTTGTCAGGGGACATGGGCTCACATTCCCTGCATGGAAATTATATTCACCGAGCCGTTAGGCGAGGTGGAATATACTTTCCAGGAAGGGAATGTGAGCCCATGTTCCCTGTCAAGAATCCTAATAACGAATTTGTCATATTTCAAAGTTGTTACCATTTATTCAAGAAAAAAAAGAGCAAAAAACACGTTTTCATTTTTATTGCGCCAATTTCCCCCGTAAACGTGCCTCTAACTAGACGTTGTTTATTTTTGTGACGTCATCGCTCTAACGTCGTTATATTTTTTCATAAAATAAACGTATTTTATCACTATATTAATGTTTTATTACCTGTAAAATTAAAAAAAAATATATACTTACGATTATTTCAGACCTTTACACACAATGGAAAGCGCAGAAAAGCAATAGAAAGGAAACAATTGGCGGTTTCCAAAACGAATCGGCAACGTTATCGTCGCCATTTTGTTTTTGTGTATTGCAAGTATGGGGTACCTACGGGGAAATTGTCCTATGTTCACGTCGCGAGACGTAGACATGGGATCATGTCTCCGGCCCATTGATCAATTAAATCCCGAGAATTTTCTTTGCGGTATGACAAATATATATATATATATATACCTCGTTGTCAATAGGTTTAGAAACGGTGTACATTATGTTATAACATGTGTCTGTTGTTGGTGGGTTAGCTACTGTAAGTTTATTAGGCGAGGCTTAGAAAACAAAGAATGGCGAGGTCCTGCCGAGTTATTCTGTAGAGCCTCGTCATTCTGAGTTTGCGTGCCGAGCCTAGTATACTTGGAAGTATAAAGAAAGTTATAATCGGATCTGGCTAGTTTATGAGCTTTGTCCGAGGGTTCATTAATATCAACAATATGGCCGGCCTTGTAAAATAACAGATAGTAAATGAAGATGCTAGACCCTACCGTATCAATATATGACATATATATGACTGGACTGTTTAATATAAATTCAAGGACAATAACTCTGCTGTATTTGTCCGATAAACCAAGTTCGAGCTTTTAATGACACTAACATCCTGTCAAAAATTGGTGTTACATATAGCATTTTTCAATCAATCAATGGTCATAACTCTGGTGTTACTCATCAGATCTAGCTAGTTTTCAAGACTGAGCTTTTATTGATACATGTATTAAGTCACTGACGAAGTTTAGTAAAGATCAAACACACAAACAATGTGCTAGAGTGTTAACAAGGCAGCCTATTACATTTTTCAGAATAAAACAAGGGCCATAACTCCAGTGTTACTATCCTATATAGCACAGCGGTGAGAGAACGTCGTTTAGTAACACCGACGTCGTTTAGTAACACTGACGTCATTCTGTAACTATGACGTCGTTTAGTAACATTGACGTCATTTAGTAACATTGACGTCGTTCTGTAACATTGACGTCGTTTAGTAACATTGATATCGTTCTGTAAAATTGACGTCGTTTAATAACGTTGACTTAGTTTAGTAACATTGATGTCGATCTGTAACCAGTGACGTCGTTTAGTAACCATATATGTTGTTCAGTCATCGTTCACGTTGTTCAGTAACCATTGATTTTGTATAAAGCAAGAGAACACCTTATGCAATCAATTCATTGTAGCTAGTATTGCATATCACACAAAAAGGCATATTTAAACGCATTATTTTCTATATAATGTCACTGGATCAGATATATTTCGTGATGAACAGCTCAAAGTAAAATCAATAGAATAATGCCGCTTAAATGTAATTAATACACATAACACAACGTTCAACGCAATGGAAACAAATACAAGAAAACAGTGATACAGGTATCTCAAGCCGGTCAGAACAGTTACACATGAAAACAGTAAGGGAACGAATATGATAAAAAAATAAACGAACAGTGTGCAGGTGTTAGAATATTTTTTTTTGCAATTGTCAACAATCAAAGCACATTTGTCATGAAAGATTTGAGCACTAGATAAACATCATGAGACAAAATTTACATGTTTTTAATTTTGGCATCTGTGCTGTATAATGTTATAATATGAATATGATATACATCTGCAATAGTATGTGTAATTGATCACTAAATAGAATGTTGTTTCATGATTAGAATGTGAGGAATTGAGAAAGGATCATGGTTAGAATATGAAGAATTTGTAAATTATCATAGTTATAAATAAAACGACAACTTAATATAATAGCAACTGGAGCGTCTGTGAAGGTAATCTCAGTTTTTAGAAATGTAAATTTACATTAGAAGAAAGGGTTTCATGTTAGATGTTTTTTTATTATTGAAATCTGATTAGTAGTTCATGAGAATAATTAGCAGTGGAACAGACCTATTCAAACTCTTTAGAAGATGCTTCAGTTAAAGTTGCATCAACTCTGTTTAATGATTGAAGAGGTGTTGCTTATTTTAAAATCAGACAGCACCAAAAGAGATACATATATACTAATATAGCTTTAAACACAAACAGTTAGTAATATTCAAACACA
The DNA here is from genome assembly GCA_037043455.1 of Cyrtodaria siliqua. Lineage (NCBI taxonomy): Eukaryota > Metazoa > Mollusca > Bivalvia > Adapedonta > Hiatellidae > Cyrtodaria > Cyrtodaria siliqua. The sequence goes on along the minus strand of JAWPHD010010941.1, from coordinate 65,938 downwards.
ATTTCCTTTATATTATTCTTATAATTAATATTAATTATTGAACATTTGCAAGTTATGTAGAAAACTTGTGACTAACGAGGCGCCGCGAGCTTTTAAAAATCAGGATTGCCGTTTGTCTCTTTAAAAAAGTTTAACATCAATCAATAATCAGTGACGAACCAGCTGTATTCGTATGTGGAGAAAGATTTATAAACTGTATCCCTAAAATTGATACGTAATTCAAGTAGTAGAATACCCATACAGTGCCTGTATACCAAGTTGACTGCGTCCCGGTATTTTTACTAAATTTAGGTCATACTACACCATTTCATTTTCCATAGCCCTACATTATAGCTCTAAGCTCTGTACTGGGTTCCCTAATACAAGAAGCTATATCTGTGCTTACTTGTTTTGAAAGACCTATCTTAGTTTTATAGAAAAAAACATACACAACAAACCATACCTTGAGTATGTTTTGAAAAAGCTGTTTGGGTCGGATGGTAGTGACCCACCTACTTGCATAGAAACACAAGGAAAATGTAAAATATACTTCTTGTTTTTATTATGCCACAAATGATGAATACATTGCACAAATGTATGATTTAACCTTCAAAAGTACTCTTCAAAAGTTGAATTTTAATTTTTAGCATTTTTTTTTGGTTTGTTTACCTTGTCAACCAATCAAAACTAAGAGATTCTGTGTAATAGCTCCGAATTTACCCTGGAACTTTTTCCCTGTTAGTAATTGGGGTAGTCTGATCTAAAATACAGTTGTTTTGTGATCAGTAAAATGACGTTGATACACAGTACAACACCCATAGCAGGCTTACAAGGTCAACAATGCCAGATGGGTAGGGACCTCAACCTCAGTGCTATATTTTAAATTATGTACTGTATTCGTATGCTGAGAGAAAGATTTATAAACTGTATCCCTAAAATTGATACGTAATTCAAGTAGTAGAAGACCCATAAAATGCCTGTAAACCAATTTGACTGCGTCCCGGTATTCTTACTAAAATATCAGTAAAAATGAGGTTGATACACAATCCAACACCCATAGCAGGCTAGCAGCTTTCTAAACTCCTCGCCATTCTTCGTTTTCGTGCCGAGCCTAATAAACTTGATAGTAAAAGGCACTGACATAATATTCTATGTGTGTGCGTGCGTGTGTGTGTGTGTGTGTGTGCGTGTGCGTGTGCGTGTGCGTGTGTGTGTGATCTACTAGACTACCGACAGTGGTGCGTGTGAGTGTGTGATCTACTAGACTACCGCCAGAGTGGTGCGTGTGTGCGTGCGTGCGTGCGTGCGTGCGTGTGTGTGTGTTTGATCTACTAGACTACCGCCAGAGAGGTTGATTAAGGAAGCAGAGATGTCTTTAGTTCCATTTACAATCTTCTAGAATGCTCTAGATGAATTTTATTCTATTTACCAGATGCTTGCCTGGATGTAAATGACGTAATATAAATATTCCGTACTGTTTAGTTTGTATTAAAGTGTACGATAGCAGGGTTATAAACAAATATGTGTCTGATGATAAACACATACTAGTAACCAGAAAATGTCAATATTTCACATACATAGAAAGTTCAATGGATTCGCACGATAATACTACTGTGTCATTCACACGGTAATACAACTATGTAAGAGCACACAATGACAAATAAGGCGGAAGTGTCGATTCTTACGGATGGCGGGAGTACTGTTTCTACCCAGGAAGAGTGGGTGGTCTGCATCCATGATGGCATCATAAAGAAAACGACGCCATAACACTATAACCTTACATGTGTTGAAAATGACGTAAAACGCCATACATACATACAAACAAACATATGAAGTGATCGGACGAGTTAATTTCGTTGCAATACAGTCTGTTCGTCGCGTCGCCTGTCAGTAACACTTATTTACTACTAGTTCCAATACTGGATGCGTAAGTACTACCTAATGTACGTCCTCGAGCCAGCCCTGGGTTTATTAACTTCTTTGAAAGTAGCTGATTGTCAGAATGTTAAGGACTATCACCATATGAACCGTTATATAAATTCACCCTTTAACAAATTACTGAAGTTTAAAGAAACTAACACGCCAAATAACGGCAAAATTACACTACAAAACCGTTTATCAAAACTCTATCCAGGTGTTCATGGCATACAGAACAGAACAGAATATAATAATGTATATGTGGTGATTAAAGTATACAATTTTCACGGGTTCTGAAAATACCCGTGGCTGAATTATGCGTTGGTCACGCTTGGTTCAACCTTCCAGTCTTAGGGTTTGGCCCCTTTGATTAAAGGGATTATACTGCGTCTGTAGAGTTTAGATTATATGTTTATATACTCTGTAAAATAAGTTTTGGACCATGGCAATGTTCGAACCCGTACAATGATCGCTGAACAATGACATTCGACCATAACCCTTATTATCTCAGTTGATAATTCACAATAGATCAACAATCAACAATAATTATCGTTTACAATGAAAGTTTGCGAAAAAATAATAATGTTTTTATTGGTTACTCGAATGTGTCCGTAACTGTTACTTTTTATGGACTTTGCAGCATTTGTTACAGACCCTTTGTGTGTTCGCGATATTTTTTTAAAATCAAATCTTGTTTGGAATTTAATGTTTTACCAAATTAACCGGAAAGGGTAGACATTGGTTACTAAAAAAAGATACTAAAATTCTGTCCAAAAGTTTTATTTTTATATGACTTTATATAACCTGGTCCAAAACTTTTTTTACCGAGTATATATAGAGAATATTATGTCAGTGCCTTTTACTATCAAGTTTATTAGGCGAGGCTTAGAAAAAGAAGAATGGCGAGGCTTTGCCGAGCCATTCTTCGTTTTCGTGCCGAGCCTAATAAACGTGACAGTAAAAGGCAATGACACAATATTCTATTTATCATGTAGATTATCCACATTTTTTATGTATGAATTACTATTATTACCTATTTCTCAGAATGTTACGCTTATCGAGGACGCCGCCATGTTGTTGTTTTTTGTTTGTTTTATGACTCGGGCAACGTTACGTGCATGACGTCAGATAACGTTACGTACATGAGGGATTTCGCATTGATTTGCTCTATTGGTCATTGCCTAATAAAGCAAAATTTAATAGGTCACCCTTTATTAGGCAGAAAAGTGCATATCATAAATATATATATATACCTCGTCGTCAGTAGGCAACTATGTCCATATGAAATGTTGGCTGTTGCTGGCGGGATAGCTACTTTAACAGTTCAATAGAAGCGACATTGAAATTCAATTCAGCTATTCAATTATTCAACTATTCAGTTCCTTTTGTCAAAGATTGACATTTCAATTACCCTTTATGAAGAACACTACAAAACCCTAGTATCCCCGTTTGGCATTTGACATCAAACCCCATCTAACCTTGGATTTCTATTTATGGCCCAGCGTACATGTACAACGTTACCTTGATAGCGTTGAACGACACCTGGCTATTATAAGCCTATGTCGGCTGCTTCACACACCACGCGCGGCTTATCTGTAAAATGGGTGAAGTAAGACATGCACAACTTCATAAAATATGACATTTCTATATTTACCTTTTCCTTAACAAGCCTTCGGTGAAAATATCCGAAAATCCTAAATAGCACTGTGCCCCTGCCTCTACAAACTATACACCAAGTCTCACAATCCAGCATATAGAATCTATATAATTACTCCTAGAATCCTCGAACACAAAGATGATAACAGATAAATTCCTCCGTATGCTACACGTTTTTCAGCATAGGTAATACAACGTTTATATCTATGCCAGATGATCCCGGCGTTTGGTTCTACCACTAGCAGACGTCATGCATGCTCTCAAGTACATTTTGGCGCGAGAATTGTACAATGTAACCAACGCAACCATTTTGCTGCGGTCATGTGACTCTTTAGAAAGAAAAACGCGTAACAAATTACCGGTACTGCAGTTGCTGGTTATTATTGCGATAGAAAATGCAGTTATTTGTATTCTATGGAGACTAGATATTAAATGTCAATATTAGAGGATCAATGAATGTGGAACGTTTAAGCGGGAATGCTTTAATGGCTACCATCACAAAGCACAGCAAAATGTAAGGGGACACGGGCAGGTCGACACGGGCAGGTCGACACGGGCAATCTTGAAATATGTATCAAGTGTTAAAATCAGCGTCCCGATTTATTTACCCAGTATACCCAGTATTTACCCAGTATACCCAGTATTTACCCAGTATACCCAGTATTTACCCAGTATACTTTGGACTGTAAACCGGCTTGCATATAACAGGGACTGTAGATGGACTAAAAACGTCCTGCATACAATTAAATGAAATGTTGAGGGGTTTTTTTCCGTCTTATTCTTACGTAGGTTTAAATATATAGTGTTAAAGGGAATGTAGCGACACAACCAAACTATCTTTATTATTGAGAGTTTTGTAATACTTGAATAAGGGTGAAAGAATTATCAAAATCGGATGATAAACAAAGAAGATATAATCATTTGAAGTTTCTGTTGAAACGGATATGGAAGCTGCCATTTTGAGAGCTATGACATCACGGTTCTAAATGACCATATATGGAATATTTATAAATATGAAAATTTACTGATTTATAGGGAAAAAATGACAGCAACTGTATGAAAAATATGTAATACTTAATGGCAATAATGATTTATATCACCAGTAAAAAATCCATTCATTTGCAGTGATTTTCTTCATTTTAAATGATATTTATCAATATTCCATATATGGTAATATGGAACTATGACGTCATAGTTCTAAAAATGGCGGCTCCCATATTCGTTTTAGAACAACCTTTAAATGGTCATATCTTTTTTGTTTATAATCCGATTTTGATAATTTTTTCACCTTTTTCCAAGTTTTTCAGAACTCTCAATAATAGAGTTTGTTTGGCTGTGTCGCTACATTCCCTTTAATAACAGTTAATAATATGCAAAAACAATTTGCTTTATGCTATCCTTATACTTAATATTAGTGATTGAACAAATGCAAGTTATGAAGAAAAAATATTGTTTAAAAAACAAGCTTTAAATACCTATGTTCAGGCTATTGTATTTGGGGACGGTGTAGAGACAGATTTAGGCATACCAAGTGTAGCATGTGAAAATGGTTTTATTCAACTTCGTGTCGGATGACCAGATCCGTCCAATAAAGCTTGTGTTTGTATTAAAACATAGGAACAGGTTTTTCTTTATTTTATTTCGGGTTTATATACACTGTATAGACAGCAAGGCAAGTCAAAGAAGACTAGAAGTATCACTGAAAGTGATGAATACCCCCGTTTAAATTCTACATCAAACAAAGGGCCATAATTCTGTAATAAATGTTTAAGATATGCAAGTACATGTATTAAAAATGTGTAACGGGACGAGGCGCGACGGGACAAAAACCGTATAGACAGCAAGGCAAGTCAAAGAAGACGAAGTATCACCGATTAGTTGATGAATACCCCCGCTTAAATTCTACATCAAACAAAGGGCCATAATTCTGTAATAAATGTTTAAGATATGCAAGTATTAAAAATGTGTTACGGGACGAGGCGCGACGGGACAAAAACCGTATAGACAGCAAGGCAAGTCAAAGAAGACGAAGTATCACCGATTAGTTGATGAATACCCCCAACTTAAATTCTAAATCAAACAAAAGGCCATAATTCTGTAATACATGTTTGAGATACGGAAGTATTAAAAATGTGTTACGTGACGGGACGCGACGGGACAAAAACCGTATAGACAGCAAGGCAAGTCAAAGAAGACGAAGTATCACCGATTAGTTGATGAATACCCCCCAACTTAAATTCTAAATCAAACAAAAGGCCATAATTCTGTAATACATGTTTGAGATACGGAAGTATTAAAAATGTGTTACGTGACGGGACGCGACGGGACGTGACGGGACGTGACGGCAAAGTGATTCCTATACAGCCCCCACTTCCCTTTGTGTGGGATATACAAATGTAATCGGGTACCCGGGCTAGTCAGTCAATGAACAATAACTACCCCTGTTATAATCTTTATTTTTCATCAGAATTTGTTCAAATTTTAAACACCTTCTTTAAAGCGGTGACGGAATGTAATTGATTGTTTATTTTCAATTGTATTTGATGAATCTGTTAACAATATATGCAGGAGTTTGCATACGATGGTTTGCATACGGTATTTTGGCAAAATTAACATATGAAATAAAATGTAACTGGGGTATTTTTATAAGTGTCGACTTGTGTATAAATAGAGGCCCGATTAAAGTTTGTTTTTGTTCAAAAAAGCATTCATGTTATATTGAATATTATCAATGTTAATGCTTGATAAATACTTCAAGACTGACGTGTGTAATGCTTGATAAATACTTCAAACACGTCACTTGATAAATATTTCAAGACTGACGTGTGTAATGCTTGATAAATACTTCAAGACTGACGTGTGTAGCTTTAAAAAATAAAGAATGATTAACCGTTCTCCTCAGAATAGAATGCGAACAACCGCTCCGCAAAATCCTCCATGTAGCCATATAAGTTTGATTGTTTATGTCTGCAGTATAACTATAAACAAAATAAAGTGTGCTTATGCACGGACCATATGCCTTATAACAAAACGGCTGATGGAGGTCCTTGTGGAACGACGTACATCAGGAGGTACCATGGGTATAGTTTTGTATTTATGTAAAAAAATATTGTGTAGTATATCAAACTGTTAGCATATTTGTTGTTAACTCTGAGCCCTACAGTCGCTATGTTTCTATCAGCCTGAACCGGGATATGGGGGATTATTTCGGTGGAGATTGCGTCAGGGCTGCCATAATAAAATTATGAAAAAGCCTGAGATTTTTGAAAATGCTGAAATTGAGCGCGCGGAGCGACAATTTCAAAAGCGTACATATTGGTACGCAGCCGACAAAGAAGACAAAATACTATTGAAGGTATAACAGATTATTTTTTATTTATTACAATGTCTTCTTAATCAAATAATAAAAGCACAGCATACATGACAAAGTTATATATTAAACATCAAGAGAATAAATGGTAGCTAAATTTTGTGCAAAAACGATGTTAAATAAATTTTACGGATTTTTCGTTGAAAAAGCCGGTAATTTCGACTAATTTCGACTGAAAAGCCGGTAAGCCGGTAATCGCACAAAAAAGCCGGCAATTACCGGCGCAAAACCTGAGAAATGGCAGCTCTGTTGCGTGGGGGTAGATTGGCATGGCAGAGTTTAAATATTTGGATGTTTCCTTATCAAGTTCATATTTAAGCCGCAATGGAGAGATCTGGACCTGTAACTAATGTTGTAATAACTTGTAGTTCAATTCATGCCCCGTGTGGTTGCCGGGGCCCACGTTTGGTCACGGGGCAAAGAATACGGCCACTGCAGATCTCTTTGGAGGGGTAGGCAGAGGGGTAGAATCCCCCCAAATTCATGTTCATTTTATCATTTTTTTGTTCATGTTCATTAAAGGTCTTCATCATGCATTGTTTCAGGTGCCATCTCGCTCGCATCAAAAGAGCAGTGGCAGAAAAACAATAACGTGGCTCCAGCGTAAATGGAGTTTCTACGATAGAATTTGCAGCAACTCTGCAGTTCAGGGTGAGAAGGTTCTAGGCCCATTTTCTATATGTTATCTCGATGTACATGGAAGATGAGCCTGGCATGTTCATGCCTTTTAGGCGCCATATAACCTTTTCATGTGTTGGTGCGCCTTAAAACCCCAATTCAATTCAATTCATTTGCATACATCAACATGTTGCTATGAATATTGTGATGTTGAATTTATGTAACATATCTGCAATAATATATTATTAAACTAAACTACGGTCGCCCCCGTGATCTGTATTTCTTAGAGAGATGCTTCTCATCATAGAGTTATGCGTGCAGATATATGTACCCCGGGTACCTTGATACAGTACCCGGTACGCCATCTATCCCCATCTGCCCCTCCATGATACTCGCAGATATAAGCGTTTTTAACAGAATATTTGTTCATACGAGGAATAGCCGATATTTCGTATACATGATATAAAGATCTTCCCATCTATTGTTCTCTCCAGCTTGCATTCCATAACTAACACCCTTGGCACCATGAACAGATTTATACAGAAACAATGGTACCAGATGTCTTCTTTCACGGGTGGGTCTTCTCAAGTAAATCCAAACTTTTCCAAAACGTGAGCGTTTTGTTTTTATTAATGCATCTGTATCATAAAACCATTGTTAAGCTACTCTTTTTAAGTGCTCTTGAACTATGTATTACTTGTTAATACTCATCTTGATGTTAATTGTCTGTGTAAATTATACAAAGAAATGCAACTCGGGAAATTCCGCTATATATTATATGTATAATATGCTGCTGTTAATCGAATGTGGACCTTTCCTTTCGGAAAAAAAGTCTAAAACAGCACATAACACAACAAATGTTTTCCCTTCAAAGTTTCATTATTGATAGAATACGCGTTTGGTTCAAGCAGGTGAGCAAACGGAGTATATAAACTTTTGCAATCTCGTTACATTAAATACAGTATTGACGTGACTCAAATGTTCAGAGCGGAACTTCAACATTTATGAATTTCGTATTACAAAGTGTACTGTGATTAAAAAGTCTATAACAAAATAGTTGTCCTTGTTCTTTCTAGCTGCAACTTATTTTTGTTTTTACAAAACATCCTGGAATTTCTCTGGAATATTATGTGCAGTCAGGGCCCTATATTTCAATTGTCAACCCAGGGGCAGTATATTAATTATATATGAAGCATAAAGTTGCGTTTCTCTTTTCGTTTAGTATAGTATTATGTTGTATCTGCAATCTTTGATCAAAATAAATATTAATATATTAATACTATTATTTGCAAGTTGACGGAGTAAGTCCCCATCCGACGGACTAAGCTAAGGGAAAGTGTCTTATCCCAAACACATCAACGGACGAAGCTAAGGGAAAGTGTCTTATCCCAGAACACATCAACGGACGAAGCTTAGGGAAAGTGTCTTATCCCAGAACAAATCAACGGACGAAGCTAAGGAAAGTGTCTTATCCAAGAACACATCAACGGACGAAGTTGAGGAAAAGTATCTTATCCCAGAACACATCAACGGACGAAGCTAGTGGAAAGTGTCTTATCCCAGAACACATCAACGGACGAAGCTAAGGGAAAGTGTCTTATCCCAGAATACATCAACGGACGAAGCTAAGGGAAAGTGTCTTATCCCAGAACACATCAACGGACGAAGCTATGGAAAAGTGTCTTATCCAAGAACACATCAACGGACAAAGCTAGGGGAAAGTTTATCCCAGAACACATCAACGGACGAAGCTAGGGGAAAGTGTATTATCCAAGAACACATCAACGGACGAAACTAGGGGAAAGTTTATCCCAGAACACATCAACGGACGAAGCTAAGGAAAAGTGTCTTATCCCAGAACACATCAACGCCATTCGGTGGCACCAGTGAGGCTTGCATCCGGGACCTCCGGACTTCAAGTCCAGCGTGCCATCCACTGGGCCACGCCAGCACGGGCGGTTACTAGAAAGACCGGAATACACCGAATCACCGGAATACACCGGAATACACCGAAATACATACAATAAAGGCATTCTTTATGTAATTAATGGATAATAAATGATAATTTATGATTTAAAAAGTAATATATCCACACAGAAGAGTGATTTATGTGTTTTGGGGGCTTATATATATGCACTAGTCATACGAATAGTCATAGCAAAACTACATACTTATCTCCCTTGAAAGAAAACATCATAATGCACAAGTCATTGAAATAAATGAATTTATTCGTATACAAACATTTAGTGTTTTATTAAAGCTGATTGAGGCCGCTGATTGATACTGCATCATTATGATCAGAAATAAGCGTAAACAGTATAATACATATTGTGTAGAATATACATGTATATCATCAAAAATAATATTTTGTCAACAATTAATGTTCAATGTATTAAATAGATTGTATTGTATTAAAAGATTAAAAGATTTATCTTTTGAAGCCGATAGTAATATGTATAATGACTCAGCACGAGACTTGTCAAATAAATCAGAGCCATGCCCCTCTTCCCATGAAGTAATCTCCGGTAAGTTTCGGGGGTCACTAGAATCAGGATTCCTTGACACCAGCACAGTGGTGACACATCTTCTCAAAAATGAATCTGGCTTGTCTAAAATCCCGGGGAGTCTGAAAGAAAATGTATATTTCATTTTGAACAATTCAAACAATTTAGAAAATAGATCAAACAAGAAAAAAAGCACATTTTCCGATGATTGTGGCGTTTGGGATACATCCAAGGGTACATCACCGAAGTCATACTACTTTATCAATGATAATGGAGATCTGTCTATGATCTTTCTAAAAAATGGGGAATTTTGCTTTAAAAAACAAATCAAATGCAAAACAAAATATGTTCCAATGAGTCCACAACCGCAAAAAGAACAAGTCGTGGTTCTTCATAGGTATTACACCAATTTGAAGATTAATCCAACTTATAAAAAAATGGTCACATGGTTAGGTGTGGGTGGTCTTGAGAGTACATTGGCTGTGGTGGAATATGTTGGGCAATTCCCGGGTCTAGCTTCTCATGGCAACTCTCGTGAACAAATTGAGTACATACAAACACCAGCATATGTAATCAATGAAATTGCTGACTTGACAGACAAAGGTAAACCCGCATCAAATTTATAACAATCTAAAATCAAAATATGACGAGGTAACCAGACCGACAGGACTGCAACACATCTACGACAAACAAAAATATGAAATGTCAAAACATGCACAGTTAACTGGAAACTTACTATCGAATAACATTTCAGACCAAAGAAAGCACCTTGAAAATCAGGTTTCTGAAGGTCATGGATTTGTAAAGTCTATTATACGAAATAGCGGAAAGTCACCTTGCATAATTCTCTATACAGACGAACAAATGACTGACTTGAAGAACTTGTGTTGCACAGGACAGACTGTACTTGGTGTCGGCAAGACGTTTATGCTATGCAAGATGCATGTGACCGTGACTTGCAATAAGCAAGTAACAGTAACAAGACAACGGACTGACGAGCCGCCATTGTTCTTAGGACCAATGTTTGTCCACCATAATAGCGATTTTGAGACACAGCCAGTTCTTTCATCACTTGAAATTGAAACTATTGGGGTCAAATTTAACGAAACTTGTAATCGGCTCGGATGACGAACAAGCGTTCGTGAAGGCCATTACCACTGAATTCCCAGAATCGACTCATGTTCTATGCACGAGACACTTAAAATAAAACGCTAGACACCACCTGACTGATGACGGTGTAAATGTGCAGGAACGCAAGGTCATCTTGAACAAAATATTTGGCGATGACGGCATTACAGATGCAATGGGCAGCATTTGCTTTGAAAACAAATGCGACCAACTCGAATCTTACTGTACAAATATATCCATGAAATTTGTGCAGTACTTCCAAAAAAGACTGAAGGGACATTTAAAAGATAAGGTTAACGAACCGACTAGATTACACCTGATTGAACGCAACTGGACCAATAACAATTGCAAGTCAGTCAATCATATCCTGAAGCAGACTGCAGAATGGAAGACTAAAGGTTTGACAGAATTTGTTCGATTAGTCAATGAGTTGGTCAATGGACAGTTCACAGACTTGCGTGGTGCACTGATCGGGACCGGCGAATATCGCCTAGCGTCCACACACAAACAGTACCAGACCTCAAAGACTAACTAGTTATCAATGACCGACCAGCAACGGACGAATTTGTTTAACCGCTATCGCCGTTATGTGGCCAATGATGCTAAATACGTAACTTCAACTGACGGAAAATCGACTGTAGAGTGAATACTAATGTAGGTCAAGCAGTTTGTGTATATTTATGTATATATTTTGTATAAGTTTTGGTAGTCTTTATAGTGTGTGTGTGTGTGTGTGTGTGTGCGTGTCACTGTCACTTTTCATAACACTTATGTTATATTTGTAATATAAACTAGAAATTGTTATTGTCCATGGGACAAAAACGTATGGCTCCCCCACTCGCCCGAACAGACATAATTGACGACTCTAGGTCCAACTGTTCTTTATTGATCTGAGATCGTTTTGATATTCAATATCCCTGTGACTGTATCTACTATCTGTATCAGTAAGGCCACATAAAAAAATATGTGTGGTTCAAGGAACCCGACCGACCCTATTTTTTTAAAGGGCCGACCCTAAAACTTCTTATGCAAAAATAAAAAAAATAAAAAAAAAATAAAAAAAAAAAAAAATTAAACAAAAAATTAAAATTAAAAAAAAATTAAAAAAATTTTTTTAAAAAAATAAATAAATAGGGGTCATCTACTGGTCATGACCAACCATCCTTCCAAGTTTGAGGACCCTAGGTCCAACCATTCTCTAGTTATTGATCGGACATAGTTTCACCGCAACCTTGACCTTTGACCTAGTGACCCCAAAATCAATAGGGTCATCTACTGGTCATGACCAACCATCCTTCCAAGTTTGAGGACCCTAGGTCCAACCATTCTCTAGTTATTGATTGGACATTGTTTCACCGCAACCTTGACCTTTGACCCCAAAATCAATAGGGTCATCTACTTGTCATGACCAACCATCCTTCCAAGTTTGAGGACCCTAGGTCCAACCGTTCTCTAGTTATTGATCAGACATCGTATTAATAGTCAAGGTCACTACGACCTTGACCTTTGACCTAGTGACCCCTCTACTTGTCATGACTAACCGTCGTTCCAAGTTTGAGGACCCTAGGTCCAACCGTTCTTTAGATACTGATCGGACATCGTTTTGATAGTCAAGGTCACCACGACCTTGACCTTTGACCTAGTGACCCCAAAATAAATAGGGGTCATCTACTTGTCATGACCAACCATCCTCTAAAGTTTGAGGACCGTAGGTCCAACCATTCTCTAGTTATTGATCGGACATCGTTTGTGACACAGACAGACCTACGGCCTTGACCTAGTGACCCCAAAATCAATAGGGGTCATCTACTTGTCATGACCAACCATCCTTCCAAGTTTGAGGACCGTAGGTCCAACCATTCCCTAGTTATTGATCGGACATCGTTTTGATAGTCAATGTCACCGCAACCTTGACCTTTGACCTAGTGACCCCAAAATCAATAGGGGTCATCTACTTGTCATGACCAACCATCCTTCCAAGTTTGAGGACCCTAGGTCCAACCATTCCCTAGTTATTGATCGGACATCGTTTTGATAGTCAATGTCACCGCAACATTGACCTTTGACCTAGTGACCCCAAAATCAATAGGGGTCATCTACTTGTCATGACCAACCATCCTTCCAAGTTTGAGGACCCTAGGTCCAACCATTCTCTAGTTATTGATCGGACATCGTTTTGATAGTCAATGTCACCGCAACATTGACCTTTGACCTAGTGACCCCAAAATCAATAGGGGTCATCTACTTGTCATGACCAACCATCCTTCCAAGTTTGAGGACCCGAGGTCCAACCATTCTCTAGTTATTGATCGGACATCGTTTTGATAGTCAATGTCACCGCAACATTGACCTTTGACCTAGTGACCCCAAAATAAATAGGGGTCATCTACTTGTCATGACCAACCATCCTTCCAACTTTGAGGACCGTAGGTCCAACCATTCTCTAGTTATTGATCGGACATCGTTTGTGACACAGACAGACCTACGGCCTTGACCTAGTGACCCCAAAATCAATAGGGGTCATCTACTTGTCATGACCAACCATCCTTCCAAGTTTGAGGACCGTAGGTCCAACCATTCCCTAGTTATTGATCGGACATCGTTTTGATAGTCAATGTCACCGCAACCTTGACCTTTGACCTAGTGACCCCAAAATCAATAGGGGTCATCTACTTGTCATGACCAACCATCCTTCCAAGTTTGAGGACCCTAGGTCCAACCATTCCCTAGTTATTGATCGGACATCGTTTTGATAGTCAATGTCACCGCAACGTTGACCTTTGACCTAGTGACCCCAAAATCAATAGGGGTCATCTACTTGTCATGACCAACCATCCTTCCAAGTTTGAGGACCCTAGGTCCAACCATTCTCTAGTTATTGATCGGACATCGTTTTGATAGTCAATGTCACCGCAACATTGACCTTTGACCTAGTGACCCCAAAATCAATAGGGGTCATCTACTTGTCATGACCAACCACCCTTCCAAGTTTGAGGACCCGAGGTCCAACCATTCTCTAGTTATTGATCGGACATCGTTTTGATAGTCAATGTCACCGCAACATTGACCTTTGACCTAGTGACCCCAAAATCAATAGGGGTCATCTACTTGTCATGACCAACCATCCTTCCAAGTTTGAGGACCCTTGGTCCAACCATTCTCTAGTTATTGATCGGACATCGTTTGTGACACAGACAGACAGACCTTCAGACAGACAGACAGAAAGCACAAAAACAATATGGCTCCCCTACCACACTTTGTGTGGGGGAGCCATAATAAGTTGTCGTTATCTTATCTCAAAAACAATGGAACATTAACTTACATTTTTTTCGTTTTGAAAACGTCCAACATGTGTTTTTTTACATTACCTTTTAGTTTGTATATATTTGTATATAGCTTACTGTAGTACAATATATGACGCAACCAGCACGACCGCAACCAGCACATCGTCAACAAACTGGAACAAACTGGAACGCACCGTATATTTCAAATTAACGTTTCGGGTTTATATACGAAGTTTTTAAAATGTATTATACTGTATAACAATACTATTACACCGGTTTATACACTTTCAAATTTTACATTTTATTTATGTTGCTGTAATTTTACATATATCTATAATCTAAGAAATTATATACCAATTTCTAATAATCTATACAAATAACTTGCACTTTACAGATGCAACGTTTTTTATAAATAAACATTCGTATGTTACTCTTTAATAATAACCTGTTATTCATATATATATTCTCATTATTTCGTCCGAACGTCCATCTTATACATGTGTTAAATGTGTGTTAGTGCTATCTGTACTTAGAATGCTGCAATATTGCTTAATGTTTTGATTTGCTTTATAAATTGTTAAACAACAACATTATGACAGATCTATACACTTACATGTGCTTGTAATAAATTTATTATTAAAATATGTAAATAGTTATTTGTATTTTTATGCCAGGCTATGCAAGCATAGGACATAAACACAAATAAGAAACTTGTGCATTATGATGTTTTCCTTCAAGGGAGATAAGTATGTAGTTTTGCTATATAGGTGTATATAGTGGTGACTAGTGTGCGTATTTAAGCCCCCAAACACATAAATCACTATTCTGTGTGAATATAGTAATATTTAAATCATAAATATTCATTTATTATCCATTATTTACATAAATAATGCCTTTATTATATGTATTCCGGTGTATTCCGGTGATTCGGTGTATTCCGGTCTTTCTAGTAACCCAGCACGGGAGTGGACAAAAACATATTCTTCTTTGGAAAATGGAAATATCAAGACAAGATGCTTTAAACTTGTAGATATATTATTTTATTTGATAAAGAAATAAACTATTATCCTTGTTAACAATACATTATACAAAGTAAAGTTCTATAATAGCTTTAAAATCAAACATGTGTATGTTGACTGATTGATCGAATTGGGGTTTACGGCGCACCAACACATGAAAGGTTATTTGGCGCCTAACAGGACTGAAAATGCCAAGCTCACCCACCGTTTCCATTGAGATGAAATATGGAGAATGGGCCTAGAACCTTCTAATTGATGAATATGTGTGTGAAGTTTCATGAACATAGATCAAATACTTCTTAAATTATGGCCAGTTTATGAGCTTGGTAAAGTTGCAGGTTAAAGTTGTATAAAAGGAGGCACAACTATGCAAAAATGAAAGTCAGAGTTATTGGACACGTATAACAACATGCCTTGGGTTAAGATGAAAATGTGTATGAAGTTTCATGAACATAATGTCAACTACATTTCAATTTATGGCCAAGGTTAGGTTGTAAAGTGTGTGTGTGTGTGTGTGTGTGTGTGTGTATGTGTAGTTCTAAGGTTTATAGTCCCTCCGCCAACATACTCAATGAGCCTTAGGGTGCACCGAGATGGGTACAATAGAGTGACGGACGACGGCGGACAATGGACAAAGTGATCCCTAAGTGACTGCCATGCTACCCAGGTGACACAATAAATGATAGTCATGTTGAGAGAAGAAATGTATGGCGGACTACAAATAAGTTAAATATGTGAATATTGAAGGGAAATAACCCTGAACAAGATTATAAACATATACACGTGGATATTTTTTTTACATGAAAATTAACTCAGTCTGATTATGTCAAGTACACAAGAGTGTAGGCATGCTGATGTCAGCATTTTGTCGATTTGGATACACAAGTCAACATATATTACATCAAAAATTAACTGAAATATATTAAAAGTTAACAATACAAAAAACAATTGTAGAAAATTTATAAAAAGATGTAAAAGTAAAATATAATGAACAACCATTGAAACAATTGAAATTGTTAAGTATACATAGCACAGGGTAAAAGCAGAAAAACTTGATATGTGTGGGACACGTATGCTCAAACTGAAAACAATCTGCGGAAAAGTAAAAATTGACGAAAAAAAGGCTGTAACTCGGATCGATCTTAACGCAAAATAGATACGCACATCTTGACATCATAGCGAAGCATCTTGTAAATCGGATTTCATAACTATAAAACTATAAAGAAAATATAACATATTCTATAAATTATAATTAAAAACTTAACATAAAAAAGGCGACACAAAACAGACACACTTTTGGCACAATATTCAACATATTAACAAAAATCTCATTTGTCAATGGAATACTTTTTCAAGGAACACGACAATCTAGTAAAATGGTTGGAGATATTTCACTCATTAAGCAAAATAGCGAATACAAACCAGATATCTTCTTACAAGTTTATCAAATACACCAGACAAATATACCCTACATGTATATTAGCTATGTACTTGTGGTCAAGTGGTAGAGCATTGGACCCATGTTGAATAGTTGTGGGTTCGATCCCACATGACCATATGCGTTGTGTCACTGAAAAAGTTACTGTATCTGCATTTGCTTAGTGCTGGTTCTACCCAGGAAGACAGAGGGAGTGATTAAAAAAAGTTCATAGAGCATTCGTTACAATCAATGTAAAACTAACTCTTGTCTTTTTTTTGAAAAGACTGTTTTTCCTTTTAACTCCAATTTCCCAGTATCATATCTATATCGACCAACGAAGATCAGATATTTTCCCACTACAAGGTAGTAACATATCTGTATTGACCAACAAAGATCGGATAGTTTCCCTCAACAGGGTAGTATCATATCTGTATTGAACTTTTTTTTCTTTTCTTTTTTTTTGAAAATCACATTCACATCCTTACCTAGTATTTCTAATACCTTCAAACAATTATATCAATGATTATATGTTTAATCTAAGTTACTGCAGTAAAACATAACATTTTATATTTTTTAAAACAGTTATAAACCTTCTGGAATCCAGTGTTCATTATTGTTGTAACAAAACAAACAGATCTATCTGTTAGCTTGTTGGAATTATCAGATCATTTTCACCCCAATGGGAGACAATTCAAGTATTTTCTCTCTTTTCAATAATACAATATTCAATAAGAGATTAACAAATATAACCTATTATATATAATGTAAACATTTAGATCTACTATCGGAATAGTCACAGTGCCTTTAATGTATTGTTGAGGTCTGTTACAAATGAACTTATCTCCAAATGAACTTATCTCCAAATGAACTTATCACGATAATAATTTGAAATAGAACTGAACTATCACCAAAGGTGATGAATACCCCCGCTTGAATTCTATGTCAATTTCTAAGTCAAACAAAGGGTAATAATTCTGTAATAGTTTAGGCAATCAACAATGGGTGATTCAGAGGGGGACATAAGGTCATCAGTTGTTATGTGTATATGAAGTTTGGGAACAACCCATTCAAAACTATTTAAGTAAAAATGTGTTAAGCTCCTGGACGTGACACGTCACGAAAGGGACAAAATGTGTTACACTACATTGTGAAAGCGGGTATAACTATAAATACCATCGAACTGTGAGGACGCCTTGAAAACTGTGAGATCCATAAACTCCAAAATTATAAATTTCTTCTAAAAACATTTGTATTAAAGTTTGTTTTCTTGACAGATAGTATATACCCCTCTCATCTCCTGCAACTATCCGTATGTTCAAATGTCTCTACAAGTAACAACTTAAAGGATTTCTCATTTGCAATATCACTGCAGTACCTTCTCCATTAATACTCAGAGAGTTTTAACGACAACCACATTAATATTACTGATAACAGGAAGACTCTGGACAGTTCTCTCCAACCACGGAATAATGTTACCTCCTACATCATCACCCTGAGGTATGGGGATAACTAGCGAATATTGACTTTGGCACTTACATATATACACATCCAATCTTCCCAAGCTTTCTACATCAAAAATGTGCTGTTTTCTGCTGTTTCTTTTTTTGTTAATCAGTGTTTGCATATAAAATTCAAAAGAGTACTCTTCATTTCATAATACCCTTAAATAACACTCATGTTGACAGGTATAGCTGACATGCTCTGGACCAAACACTGACAGAGGGCCTCCAGCTAGATTAGCACAGGTTGTCAGCTTCAGTCCTCCAGGTAAGCTATTTTCAGCATTAAAATTTGGAAGACCATAATTGTAAAAATAAATCGCGAGTGAAACAAAGTTGAAAATATATCACATGACATGGGTGCTTCTGTCACGTCAGAGCACCTTGTTGACTGTATCACATGACATGGGTGCTTCTGTCACGTCAGAGCACCTTGTTGACTGTATCACATGACATGGGTGCTTCTGTCAGAGCACCTTGTTGACTGTATACTTAAAGATTCAGAATAGAGTACATTTTTTTTGCTTTACAAACATGGAGAGTGGATTTACTTTTTTGGCGGTGTATACATAAACAATGGATTCTTCCAGACTGTCGTTCCATCACTCTGCGTTGTTATCATACCAACAAAGAACTTCGGACTTCCTGGATCGGATTTCTGAAAAGATGAACCAAAAATACACCCTTTGAAATAAACACTGCTCAAGTCCTGAACAGAATAGAACAAAACTTGAGTCCTAAAAACTTTACTGGAGATCATTCAGAAGCCATTAATTAACACAATTAACACAATGAACAAGGTCTTTCACACCCTTGACGTTATTAGTTGTAGCCAAGCATTGTGTCTACCTACACTAGACTTGTGTATCTCCTGATCAGACTGTCAATCTTCTGATCTATCCTGATCACTGTCAATCTTCTGATCTCTCTTGATCAGACTGTCAATCTTCTGATCTCTCCTGATCTCACCTGATCAGACTGTCAATCTTCTGATCTCTCCTGATCAGATTGTCAATCTTCTGATCTCTCCTGATCAGACTGTCAATCTTCTGATCTCTCCTGATCAGACTGCCAATCTTCTGATCTCTCCTGACCAGACTGCCAATCTTCTGATCTAAGGCTTTGAAAATGTTAGTATTTGCCTTCTATTCTTGTCGCTTAAATATAGCATAAAATACTGGCTACCTGTACATTTGATTTGTTTGTTTGGTGTTTTATGTCATTCGTCAGCACAATTTAGGCTATATATGATGGTCGATTTTTTTTTAGTAGTGAGGGCAGACCACCTACCTATTCCATAGGTAGAACCAGTACTGTATAATATAACCGTCATCCGTAAGAATCAACACTTCCTCAGTTACAAGTTGAGCTACCTGTGAGATTGGAACCCGCAGCGGTGAGAGGCAGGAATGTTTCAATCTCAGCACCTTTACCCTCTCGACAATACAGGGTCTACCAGTACGGGTCATAATTATAATTATAATAATAATTACCAGTACGGGTCATAATTACAAACATCATTAACAGAGAGGCTACCAGTACGGTCATAATTATATAAACATCATGAACAGAGGGGCTACCAGCATGGGTCATAATTATAAACATCATGAACAGAGAGGCTACCAGTATGGGTCATAATTATAAACATCATTAACAGAGGGGCAACCAGCATGGGTCATAATTATAACATCATTAACAGAGGGGCTACCAGTTTGTGTCATAATTACAAACATCATTAACAGAGGGGCTACCAGCATGGGTCATAATGATAAACATCATTAACAGGGACTACCAGCATGTGTCATAATTACAAACTTCATTAACAGAGGGGCTACCAGCACGGGTCATAATTACAAACATCATTAACAGAGGGGCTACCAGCACGGGTCATAATTACAAACATCATTAACAGAGGGGCTACTAGCACGGGTCATAATTATAAACATCATTAACAGAGGGGCTACCAGTATGGGTCATAATTATAAACATCATTAACAGAGGGGCTACCAGTATGGGTCATAATTATAAACATCATTAACAGAGGGGCTACCAGCATGGGTCATAATTATAAACATCATTAACAGAGGGGCTACCAGCATGGGTCATAATTATAAACATCATTAACAGAGGGGCTACCAGTATGTGTCATAATTACAAACATCATTAACAGAGGGGCTACCAGCATGGGTCATAATTATAAACATCATTAACAGAGGGACTACCAGCATGGGTCATAATTATATAAACATCATTAACAGAGGGACTACCAGCATGTGTCATAATTACAAACATCATTAACATAGGGGCTATCAGCACGGGTCATAATTACAAACATCATTAACAGAGGGGCTACTAGCACGGGTCATAATTATAAACATCATTAACAGAGGGGCTACCTGAGTATGGGTCATAATTATAAACATCATTAACAGAGGGGCTACCAGTATGGGTCATAGTTACAAACATCATTAACAGAGGGGCTACCAGCATGGGTCATAAATATAAACATCATTAACAGAGGGGCTACCAGCATGGGTCATAATTACAAACATCATTAACAGAGGGGCTACCAGTATGGGTCATAATTACAAACATCATTAACAGAGGGGCTACCAGTATGGGTCATAATTATAAACATCATTAACAGAGGGGCTACCAGTATGGGTCATAACTATAAACATCATTAATAGAGGGGCTACCAGTATGGGTCATAATTATAAACATCATTAACAGAGGGGCTACCAGCATGGGTCATAATTATAAACATCATTAACAGAGGGGCTACCAGCATGGGTCATAATTATAAACATCATTAACAGAGGGGCTACCAGCATGGGTCATAATTATGAACATCATTAACAGAGGGGCTACCAGCATGTGTCATAATTACAATCATCATTAACAGAGGGGCTAGCAGCAGGGGTCATAATTACAATCATCATTAACAGACGGGCTACCAGTTTGGGTCATAATTACAAACATCATTAACAGAGGGGCTACCAGTATGGGTCACAATTATAAACATCATTAACAGAGGGGCTACCAGTATGGGTCATAATTATAAACATCATTAACAGAGGGGCTACCAGCATGGGTCATAATTATTAACATCAATAACAGAGGGGCTACCAGCATGGGTCATAATTATAAACATCATTAACAGAGGGGCTTCCAGCATGTGTCATAATTACAATCATCATTAACAGAGGGGCTACCAGCATGGGTCATAATTACAATCATCATTAACAGAGGGGCTAGCAGTTTGGGTCATAATTATAAACATCATTAACAGAGGGGCTACCAGTATGGGTCATAATTATAAACATCATTAACAGAGGGGCTACCAGTATGGGTCATAATTATAAACATCATTAACAGAGGGGCTACCAGCACGGGTCATAATTACAAACATCATTAACAGAGGGGCTACCAGCATGGGTCATAATTATAAACATCATTAACAGAGGGGCTACCAGCATGGGTCATAATTACAAACATCATTAACAGAGGGGCTACCAGCACGGGTCATAATTATAAACATCATTAACAGAGGGGCTACCAGCATTGGTCATAATTATCTAAACATCATTAACAGTGAGGCTACCAGTACGGTCATATTTATATAAACATCATTAACAGAGGGGCTACCAGTACAGGTCATAATTATATAAATTATATCAGCATATATGTTTTAAATAATAAAAATAAATTATTTTTACGACAGTAAAGTAATTAAATGAATGATTTGCATTTAATTGGATATCAAACATTTTCAATATTTAATTTATCAAATCTATTTGAAGCAAGATATTACCCATTTTAATTATGAAATACATGTAAATGAATTATTCAACTTTAATCCAGAGGCGTTCACAATTAAACAGAAATTACAATAGGCAAGATAACCCCAGTTAAGTAAAGACATTAGTCAGATATATTTATCTCCCTTGTTGATTGTTTAACCACTCGTCAGCACATTGTTCTAGGCTATTCGGAGTGGCCACGGAGGGAGGGAAATCTGGGAACAATGCCCTACTCTTACTACAAAATAGATTCTTATAACTCTTTAAAATGATCGGAGGATAGAATCTGATACAAGGGGCCACCCGGTTTAGTTTACATCCCATCCGACGGACGAGGCTAGGGGAAGTGCCTTGCCCAAGGATAATCCGCAGTAACCCAGTGGCGACAGTGAGACTCGAACCCGCGATCATCTGATTCTGAGTCGAACATACTATCCACTGGGCCACCACGGAATATCATCTTGTTTATGTGCTATCCACTGGGCCACCGCGGAATATCATCTTGTTTATGTGCTATCCACTGGGCCACTGCGGAATATCATCTTGTTTATGTGCTATCCACTGGGCCACTGCGGAATATCATCTTGTTTATGTGCTATCCACTGGGCCACCACGGAATATCATCTTGTTTATGTGCTATCCACTGGGCCACCGCGGAATATCATCTTGTTTATGTGCTAGCCACTGGGCCACCGCGGAATATCATCTTGTTATGTGCTATCCACTTGGCCACAGCGGAATATCATCTTGTTTATGGGCTATCCACTGGGCCACCGCAGAATATCATCTTGTTTATGTGCTATCCACTGGGCCACCGCGGAATATCATCTTGTTTATGTGCTATCCACTGGGCCACCACGGAATATCATCTTGTTTATGTGCTATCCACTGGGCCACCGCAGAATATCAAATGCTATCCACTGGGCCACCGTGAAATATCACATGCTATCCACTGGGCCACCGTGAAATATCACATGCTATCCTCTGGGCCACCGCAGAATACCACATGCTATCCACTGGGCCACCGCGGAATATCATCTTGTTTATGATGATTTTAGTGAACTCTTTTAATAAACTGAGTAATTTTGTTTAGCTCATTTTTAATACACTACACTTCACTTTTGCAAATGACAAGAAAACTGAAATATAAGACACTTAAAAGGAAAATAGATTTGTAGTTGTTGTTTTGTCACATTTTGAAGATTATTTGTTTATTCTTTCTTCAGGTGTAAGATTCGCAGAATACCACATGCTATCCACTGGGCCACCGCAGAATATCACATGCTATCCACTGGGCCACCGCGGAATATCACATGCTATCCACTGGGCCACCGCGGAATATCACATGCTATCCACTGGGCCACCGCAGAATATCACATGCTATCCACTGGGCCACCGCGGAATATCACGCTATCCACTGGGCCACTGAGGAATATCACATGCTATCCTCTGGGCCACCGAGGAATATCACATGCTATCAACTGGGCCACCGCGGAATATCACATGCTATCCACTGGGCCACCGCAGAATATCACATGCTATCCACTGGGCCACCGAGGAATATCACATACTATCCACTGTGTCACCGAGGAATATCACATGCTATCCACTGGGCCACCGCGGAATATCACATGCTATCCACTGGGCCACTGCGGAATATCACATGCTATCCACTGGGCCACCGCGGAATATCATCTTGTTTATGATGATTTTAGTGAACTCTTTTAATAAACTGAGTAATTTTGTTAAGCTCATTTTTAATACACTACACTTCACTTTTGCAAATGACATGAAAACTGAAATATAAGACACTTAAAAGGAAAATAGATTTGTAGTTGTTGTTTTGTCACATTTTGAAGATTATTTGTTTATTCTTTCTTCAGGTGTAAGATTCGCAAGATTGAATAAATTGCAAGTGAAGAAAGATGACAAAGTTACCTGTATTTGTTTGATAATTGCTCGTATGATGTCAATCATAAATTGACTTCTTTCTGTGCTTATGGATAGTTCCGTCTCATTGTCAGTTCTTTCTGTACGTTTGGATATTTCTGACTCGTTGGTATTATGGTCACACGCTCCATGCACCATTTGAAAGCTAGCTAGGTTTGTGTGCGGATTATGCTGCCACGATTTTATATCTGACCAGCTGAAGGTGCACAACTGGTTCTCTGAAATTATACCAGACCATATGACAGATGAAGAGTGTTTACATACATAGCCTAAAGTGTGCTGAAAATGACGTTAAACACCATTCAAACAATGGTTTGACCCCAAACATGACCTTTCTTATACCTCTTATATATAGGTGTTTGTAGCCAGTAATGGAGAAAGAGAGAGATAGGCTGAATGAACACAAACATAAACAACCTGGAAATAAATACCCAGGAATGAGAGAGCACTCACCTAAGAACATCATTGGGACATGAGGCAGTTTACAATATTTATACTGCAAGAAATGTTTATACAGCAAACATTAATTTTAGCACCTTTAGCAGATGTTGTCCATGCACTTATTAAAAATGTCTCCTAAAAGAGTATGATAATTTAACCAAAAGTCATTATTTTTCTGAAAAAAACTTTAACAGAATCAACTTTAAATTATTATACTTAATCATGAATGCGCACATATGCCTTGAAGCGTCAAAAATCATCCACTGTACTTAAGTTTGGTTTGAAATAAGGTTTGGAGAATACTGGTCAGACAAACATTGGAGAATACTGGTCAGACAAACATTGGAGAATACTGGTCAGACAAACATTGGAGAAAACTGGTCAGACAAACATTGGAGAATACCGGTCAGACAAACAATGGAGAATACTGGTCTGACAAACATTGGAGAATACCGGTCAGACAAACATTGGAGAATACTGGTCTGACAAACATTGGAGAATACTGGTCTGACAAACATTGGAGAATACCGGTCAGACAAACATTGGAGAATACTGGTCTGACAAACATTGGAGAATACCGGTCAGACACACGTTGGAGAATACTGGTCTGACAAACAATGGAGAATACTGGTCTGACAAACATTGGAGAATACCGGTCAGACAAACAATGGAGAATACTGGTCTGACAAACATTGGAGAATACTGGTCAGACAAACATTGGAGAATACTGGTCAGACAAACATTGGAGAAAACTGGTCAGACAAACATTGGAGAATACTGGTCAGACAAACAATGGAGTATACTGGTCAGACAAACATTGGAGAAAACTGGTCAGACACACATTGGAGAATACTGGTCTGACAAACAATGGAGAATACTGGTCTGACAAACATTGGAGAATACCGGTCAGACAAACAATGGAGAATACTGGTCTGACAAACATTGGAGAATACTGGTCAGACAAACATTGGAGAATACTGGCCAGACAAACATTGGAGAAAACTGGTCAGACAAACATTGGAGAATACTGGTCAGACAAACAATGGAGAATACTGGTCAGACAAACATTGGAGAAAACTGGTCAGACAAACATTGGAGAATACCGGTCAGACAAACATTGGAGAATACTGGTCTGACAAACATTGGAGAATACCGGTCAGACACACATTGCAGAATACTGGTCTGACAAACATTGGAGAAAACTGGTCAGACAAACATTGGAGAATACTGGTCAGACAAACATTGGAGAAAACTGGTCAGACAAACATTGGGGAATACCAGTCAGACAAACATTGGAGAATACTGGTCAGACAAACATTGGAGAATACTGGTCAGACAAACATTGGAGAATACCGGTCAGACAAACATTGGAGAATACCGGTCAGACAAACATTGGAGAATACTGGTCAGACAAACAATGGAGAATACTGGTTAGACAAACATTGGAGAATACCTGTCAGACAAACATTGGAGAATACTGGTCTGACAAACATTGGAGAATACTGGTCAGACAAACATTGGAGAAAACTGGTCAGACAAACATTGGAGAATACCGGTCAGACAAACATTGGAGAATACTGGTCAGACAAACATTGGAAAATACCGGTCAGACAAACATTGGAGAATACTGGTCAGACAAACAAAGATACAAACAGATTACCATGCAGTACATCTACACCATTTTTCTTTATCGTCATGATAACCTTGGAGCCTTCATTGATCTGCAAAAGAAAATGAAAATGTATCCACTCTGACCATGACCTTTGACCCCAAAATAAAAGGTGACCCACATATGGATTTTCAATTCTAGTATACGAAGATGAGGACAAGATTTCAAACATAGTTTAACACTAAAGATAGCAATTACCATGCGGCTGGTTGTCAATCATTTATCCATTCAATAAGATACTTCTGACAAACAATAGTACATGCAACTGTAGTATACTGACAGATATGAATATTGGATAAAGACAGATATGAATATTGTATACAGACAGATATGAATATTGTATACAGACAGATATGAATATTGTATACAGACAGATATGAATATTGTATACAGACAGATATGAATATTGTTTACTGACAGATATGAATATTGTTTACTGACAGATATGAATATTATATACAGACAGATATGAATATTGTATACAGACAGATATGAATATTGTTTACTGACAGATATGAATATTGTATACAGACAGGTATGAATATTGTATACAGACAGATATGACTATTGTATACAGACAGATATGAATATTGTTTACTGACAGGTATGAATATTGTATACAGACAGATATGAATATTGTTTACTGGCAGATATGAATATTGTTTTCTGACAGATATGAATATTGTATACAGACAGATATGGATATTGTATACAGACATATATGAATATTGTATATAGACAGATATGAATATTGTATACAGACAGATATGAATAGTGTTTACTGACAGATATGAATAGTGTATACAGACAAGTATGAATACTGTATACAGACAGATATGAATATTGTATACAGACAGATATGGATATTGTATACAGACATATATGAATATTGTATATAGACAGATATGAATATTGTATACAGACAGATATGAATAGTGTTTACTGACAGATATGAATAGTGTATACAGACAGGTATGAATACTGTATACAGACAGATATGACTATTGTATACAGACAGATATGAATATTGTTTACTGGCAGATATGAATATTGTTTACTGACAGATATGAATATTGTATACAGACAGATATGGATATTGTATATAGACATATATGAATATTGTATATAGACAGATATGAATATTGTATACAGACAGATATGAATAGTGTTTACTGACAGATATGAATAGTGTATGCTGACAGATTATGAGTATGAATATTGTTTACTGACAGATATGAATATTGTATACAGACAGATATGGATATTGTATATAGACATATATGAATATTGCATATAGACAGATATGAATATTGTATACAGACAGATATGAATAGTGTTTACTGACAGATATGAATATTGTATGCTGACAGATATGAATATTGTATACCGACAGATATGAATATTGTATGCTGACAGATATGAATATTGTATGCTGACAAATATGAATAGTGTATACAGACAGATATGAATAGTGTATGCTGACAGATTATGAGTATTGTATGCTGACAGATATGAATATTGTATGCTGACAGATATGAATATTGTATGCTGACAAATATGAATAGTGTATACAGACAGATATGAATATTGTATACCGACAGATATGAATATTGTATGCTGACAGATATGAATATTGTATGCAGACAGATATGAATATTGCATACTGACAGATATGAATAGTGTATGCTGACAGATATGAATATTGTATGCTGACAAATATGAATAGTGTATACAGACAGATATGAATATTGTATGCTGACAGATATGAATATTGTATGCAGACAGATATGAATATTGCATGCAGACACATATGAATATTGCATACAGACATATATGAATATTAATATTGCATACTGACAGATATGAATATTGTATACAGACATATATGAATATTGTATGCTGACAGATATGAATATTGTATACTGACAGATATGAATATTGCATACAGACATATATGAATATTGCATACGGACATATATGAATATTGCATATGGACAGATATGAATATTGCATACAGACAGATAAGAATATTGCATGCTGACAGATATGAATATTGCATACAGACAGATATGAAGATTGTATACAGACAGATAAGAATATTGTATGCTGACAGATATAAATATTGCATACTGACAGATAAGAATAGTGTATGCTGACAGATATGAATATTGCATACAGACAGATATGAATATTGTATACAGACAGATATGAATATTGCATACTGACAGATATAAATATTGTATACAGACAGATAAGAATATTGTATGCTGACAGATATGAATATTGCATACAGACAGATATGAATATTGTATACAAACAGATATGAATATTGTATACTGACAGATATGAATATTGTATACAGTCAGATATTAATATTGCATACTGACAGATATGAATATTGTATAGACAGATATGAATATTGTATACTATAGGTTATTGAATTTGTATGGCTAAATATTACTTGGAACTCGTTGTTTTGGCAAAGGACGACGAGCTTGAGAGTCGTCCTGCGCCAAAACAACGAGTTCCAAGTAATATTGAGAGTCGTCCTGCGCCAAAACAACGAGTTCCAAGTAATATTTAGCCATACAATTCAATAATATTTTTATTGTACACTTTAATATTGTTTTCGATCAATGTTAATTGTATGACTATTACTTTTCATTGTATTTGTGTTATTTTTATAGCTTTTGAATGAATTCTTATCTTGTCATTTAGTTTCATTTTGTGTGGATGATTATTTTGCGCGAAAATGACGTCGACGTTGGATGACGTCATTAAAAACATCAAGCGATTTTCTAAAGTTTGTTTACCATTCGATAACGTTAAAAACAGTGGGTGAGTGACCATTTCAATTATTTTATCAATTTCTGCCCTGAAAGGTTGAAAACAACACGTATTTTTTTGTTGACACAATAGGAAGGATTTTGTTATTTTATTTGAAAGTAGTTCCTTATTTCTATTTCGCGGCTCTTAGCATGCACGAGAAAAAGTTCCGGTGCAATATCAATGTGTGCAATATCGTAGAATATTACACACTTAGCTCAATGCAAACTAAACGGGACAATATGAAAGTATGCAATAAAGACAGATATGAATATTGCATAATGACAGAAATGAATATGGTATGCAGACAGATATGAATATTGTATACAGACAGATATCAATATTGTATACAGACAGATATGAATAGTGTTTACTGACAGGTATGAATAGTGTATGCTGACAGATATGAATATTGTATGCTGACAGATATGAATATTGTATACAGACAGATATGAATATTGTATACTGACAGATATGAATAGTGTATGCTGACAGATAAGAATAGTGTATGCTGACAGATATGAAAATTGCATACAGACAGATATGAATATTGTATACAGACAGATATGAATAGTGCATACTGACAGATATTAATATTGTATACAGACAGATAAGAATATTGTATGCTGACAGATATGAATATTGCATACAGACAGATATGAATATTGCATACTGACAGATATGAATATTGTATATAGACAGATATGAATATTGCATACAGACAGATATGAATATTGTATACTGACAGATATGAATATTGTATGCTGACAGATATGAATATTGTATGCAGACAGATATGAATATTGTATACAGACAGATATGAATATTGTATACACAGATATAAATATTGTATACAGACAGATATGAATATTGTATACAGACATATATGAATATTGTTTACTGACAGATATGAATAGTGTATGCTGACAGATATGAATATTGTATGCAGACAGATATGAATATTGTATACAGACAGATATGAATATTGTTTACTGACAGATATGAATATTGTATGCTGACAGATATGAATATTGTATACAGACACATTTGCATATTGCATACAGACAGAAATGAATATTGCATACCGACATATATGAATATTGTATACAGACAGATATGAATATTGTATACAGACAGATATGAATATTGTATGCTGACAGATATGAATATTGTATACAGACAGATATGAATATTGTATACTGACAGATATGAATAGTGTATGCTGACAGATATGAATATTGTATGCAGACAGATATGAATATTGTATACAGACAGATATGAATATTGTATACAGACAGATATGAATAGTGTTTACTGACAGATATGAATAGCGTTTGCTGACAGATATGAATATTGTATGCTGACAGATATGAATATTGTATACAGACAGATATGAATAGTGTTTACTGACAGATATGAATAGTGTATGCTGACAGATATGAATATTCTATGCTGACAGATATGAATATTGTATACAGACAGATATGAATATTGTATACTGACAGATATGAATATTGTATGCTGACAGATATGAATATTGTATGCAGACAGATATGAATATTGTATACAGACACATATGCATATTGCATACAGACAGAAATGAATATTGCATACAGACATATATGAATATTGTATACAGACAGATATGAATATTGTATACAGACAGATAAGAATAGTGTATGCTGACAGATATGAAAATTGCATACAGACAGATATGAATATTGTATACAGACAGATATGAATAGTGCATACTGACAGATATTAATATTGTATACAGACAGATAAGAATATTGTATGCTGACAGATATGAATATTGCATACAGACAGATATGAATATTGCATACTGACAGATATGAATATTGTATATAGACAGATATGAATATTGCATACAGACAGATATGAATATTGTATACTGACAGATATGAATATTGTATGCTGACAGATATGAATATTGTATGCAGACAGATATGAATATTGTATACAGACAGATATGAATATTGTATACACAGATATAAATATTGTATACAGACAGATATGAATATTGTATACAGACATATATGAATATTGTTTACTGACAGATATGAATAGTGTATGCTGACAGATATGAATATTGTATGCAGACAGATATGAATATTGTATACAGACAGATATGAATATTGTTTACTGACAGATATGAATATTGTATGCTGACAGATATGAATATTGTATACAGACACATTTGCATATTGCATACAGACAGAAATGAATATTGCATACCGACATATATGAATATTGTATACAGACAGATATGAATATAGTATGCTGACAGATATGAATATTGTATGCAGACAGATATGAATATTGTATACAGACACATTTGCATATTGCATAGACAGAAATGAGTATTGCATACCGACATATATGAATATTGTATACAGACAGATATGAATATTGTATACAGACAGATAAGAATAGTGTATGCTGACAGATATGAATATTGCATACAGACAGATATGAATATTGTATACAGACATATATGAATATTGTATACAGACAGATATGAATATTGTATACTGACAGATAAGAATATTGTATGCTGACAGATATGAATATTGCATACTGACAGATATGAATATTGTATATAGACAGATATGAATATTGCATACAGACAGATATGAATATTGTATACAGACAGATAAGAATATTGTATGCTGACAGATATGAATATTGCATACTGACAGATATGAATATTGTATACAGACAGATATTAATATTGCATACAGACAGATATGAATATTGTATACAGACAGATAAGAATAGTGTATGCTGATAGATATGAATATTGGATACAGACAGATATGAATATTGTATACAGACAGATATGAATATTGGATACAGATAGATATGAATATTGTATACAGACAGATATGAATATTGTATACAGACAGATATGAATATTGGATACAGATAGATATGAATATTGTATGCTGACAGATATGAATATTGTATACAGACAGATATGAATATTGTATACTATAGGTTATTGAATTTGTATGGCTAAATATTACTTGGAACTCGTTGTTTTGAAGCTCGTCGTCCTTTGCCAAAACAACTCGTTCCAAGTAATATTTAGCCATACAAATTCAATAATCTTTTTATTGTATACTTTCATATTGTTTTCGATCAATGTTAATTGTATGACTATTACTTTTCATTGTATTTGTGTTATTTTTATAGCTTTTGAATGAATTCTTATCTTGTCATTCAGTTTCATTTTGTGTGGATGATTATTTTGCACGAAAACGATGTCGACGTCGAATGACGTCATTAAAAACATCAAGCGATTTTCTAAAGTTTGTTTACCATTCGATAACGTTAAAAACAATGGGTGAGTGACCATTTCAATTATTTTATCAATTTCTGCCCTAAAAGGTTGAAAACAACACATATTTTTTTGTTGACGCAATAGGAAGGATTCTGTTATTTTATTTGAAAGTAGTTCCTTAATTCTATTTCGCGGCTCTTAGCAAGCACAAGAAAAAGTTCCGGTGCAATATCAATGTGAGCAATATCGTAGAATATTGCACACTTAGCTCAATGCAAACTAAACGGGACAATATGAAAGTAAGCAATAAAGACAGATATGAATATTGCATACTGACAGAAATGAATATGGTATGCTGACAGATTGCATACTGACAGATATGAATATTGTATACTGACAGATATGAATATTGTATACTACAGATATGAACAATGCATACTGACAGATATGAATTGTGTATACTGACAGATACGAATATTGCATACAGAAAGATATGTATATTGTATACTGACAGATATGAATATTGAATACAGATATAAATATTGCATACAGAAAAAAATGAATATTGTATACTGACAAATATGAATATTTTATACTAAAATATATGAACATATTATAGACAGATATGACTGAATAATGTATACTGACCGTGTTATTTTGGACCTGTAAATGCCTACACAGCACACAGTGTGAGAATGTGTAGTCACAGTACCCCTCCAGCGTGTGGCATAACTTTACATACTCACAATCTAACGTAAAGTCAGGATCACAGAATTCTGTAAAACAAAAATAAAACACACTGGTTGTCTTCAAGCACATGAAAGACATGCTTTATGTGGCATTCCTTACAGAAGCCCTTTAGTACCCTTATAACTTATATTGATTTGGTAGAGCTATTCATATACAAATTATTGATATATTTCTCATGATTAAAATCACAGCCGACAAACATTATTATTATGTTACCATATATCACACAGCCCACCTTGACGGATACAAACCGTAAAATGTACCAACTGAGCTATCAAGGACATACGGTTAGAAATCAAATATTCACCATTTACTTGCATCCATTTTTTTATATTAAAATCCTGTGCATACCCCAAAGGTTCACCTTTTTAGGGAATAGCGCATAATGCAATGTTATATTGTGCCAAACTGACAGCTCAAATTAAATTTATTAGTAAATATTCCACTTATTAAATAAATAACAACATGCAGGCAGTTAGGATATGTACCTGTAGACTTTTGTTCTAAAAGAGTCCTGCCTTCAGCAAAGTAGGCCAGTAAATCATCCAGCTCTCGATAAGTAAAGACCGTCTCACAAACAGTTTTCTTGGACACAACAGTTAAAGGGAAGCAATCCATCAATTAAATTTTACAAATCTACTCAAGAGTGTTGTCCCTTACACATTGACCTACCTGAAGGAACATTACATTTTTGCTACTTCAATGTTATTTATGGGCCTGAGATCTGGGTCCCATTTTATGAAATAACTTACGACCATTTTGATTGTAAATAAATTTCTTAAATGCTTCACTATAAATTACAAATGTACATGTGATATGTATGTACTACGTGCACACATAATTGTCGATATTGAATGCTTAGGTGAAAAAAGAGAACAATTTTAAAATTTGAGATTTATCGTAAAATGTTTAATAAAACGGGGCCCAGGAGTTCAAGCCTCACTGACGCCAATTCAATTCCCTCAGACTTGTCCGTCAGATGGGTACGTAAAGCCTGCATTCCCATGTATTGGAGTCTATCCTTCAAGCATGTTAAAAACTACAGAAATCTGTCTGGTGGTACTAGCAGGGCAGGTTCCCAGATTACTATGTATCCCTCCCCTCTGTCTGGGGCGGCTCAAAATAACCTAAACAGTGTGTTTAGAGATGAGTTGTTAAACAACCATTCAATGTTATGTCTGTCTAGTACAGCAACAGTATCTACCGTATTTCCTCTAAGGTCAAGGGTGTTACGCAAAATGCCAAAATGCTGTTACAAAATGTAAAAAAAAATTATTTTATTTTTTATCTAATTCTGATTTGTTTTGGGAGGATTTAAAAGGTCGAAAATGTATCAAATTATGAAGATGTTTTATTTAGTTTAGTTTGTTTTTCTTAGTTGTTTTTTTATAATTATTTTTTTAAGTTTTTGAAAAGGTGGGGAGTGCTATTATTAGAGTTCTAAGGCACTCGTTTTAGGGGAATTACGGTATCTGTCCAAGTATTTCCTGACAAATGCCTACCTTCAAGCTTGGTCTCCTGATCTTTGGTTACATGCATATAGCCTGAAATAAACAACACCTCCAATATTCTAAAATCAATATACCGTGTTATTCATAATCATTTTTTTAACCTAAGAGCTATCTTTTGCAACTATTTTATCAAAAATGAAATACAGCATTACCCTTCTCGTGAGTCACATTCTATACCACTATGTTTTTTATTAATACTGTTTCTGAGGTTTCAAATTCAGTGAGTTATTACTCTCCTTTGCATGGCTGCTCTTACAGCTCTGCCTAAGAAGGGTATTTAACTGGGTTTTTATTGAAGAAACTAACCCTCCAAATAACAAATTACACTACAAAACTATTTATCAAAAGTCTACAGTTATGTGTTCAGGTCATGTAATAATGTATATGTTCCAATTAAAAGTATAAGCTTATTCACGGGTTCTTAAATACCCGTAATTATGCGTAAAATGAATTATGAGTTAGAAACTCTTTAATACGCTGCTCCAGTTTTGGTGTTCGGCCTGGCTGGTTAAAGCTGTTTATATTGTGTCTATAGAGCTTGGATTATCAAAATAGGTCAATTACATATATACCTTGTCGTCAGTAGGTTTAGAAACAGTGTACACGTTGTAAAAGGTGGCTGTTGTTGGCGGGATATTTTTAATTATACTTTATTGATACTTTAATTTGCAATGTCTGTTCAAGACACAAATATGACACACCACGAGACTGCAATCAATGTCTTTAGCCTTTAGGGTGGAGAGTGATACTATTGGTGTTCCAGGGCCTTGCTTGTTTTAATATAGAACAAAATCCCAGAAATGTTCCTAATTTTGTGTGGGATATATGATTCAATCAATCCTGGTTACCTGGGTTACCACCACACTCCAGTCTTACCATTCTGTATATAATGCAGAGCCTGTTGGAAGACCAGTCTTGCCGCGACTTCATCCTTCCCGATCATGTCTCGTTCTTCTGCCGTATCGAAGCACCATTTCTGTAGTGAGAGCTTCTGCGTATGTACTGGTACCCGGTCCTCGAGACACAACCGTCTTAATGGTGTCTCCAGCCCTTCACATAACGTGAAATAATTATGGCTGCTCTTCTTTAATCCTTTGCAACAGAAAACACAATTATTTCTTATTCAAACGTGATTCTCCGATTCTTCAGAACATTTTGTAATTAACTTGACACCAGTTGTCAATCATTTATCTATTTCAACCAATCAAAGCAGTAAGATACCTTTGACAAACAATAGGATGTGCAACTGTAGTAAAGCAGGTACAACTGTATTATAATATAACCTATCTGGTACAACTGTATTATAATATAACCTATCTGGTACAACTGTATTATAATATAACCTATCTGGTACAACTGTATTATAATATAACCATCTCTAATATACTGAACACCATCAACAATGAGGTAAGATATCTAAGTACTGGCAGCGCGTAGCTCGGCGCTTTTTCTCATTAAGCAAGATTGGGTTTGACCGTGCTAGGGGGGTCCGGATTTTTTTTTAATAAAGACATCAAATTGTGCGTTTTGGCAAATTTTGGTAGCAAAATGATGAACCAAGAATACACGGATTCTCTTACAGATTTTGATATTTTTATACAGAAGAGTAAATTAGTGTCATGCCATCAAGCTCCATATGTCAGCTATGTTCAAATAATGTATAAAATACGGTAAAAAATTGTTTTACAGCTAGGTGCCTGTACTGGCATTATGTTATATAGGCAGATATGCGCCTGTACTGGCATTATGTTATATAGGCAGGTACGCGCCTGTACTGGTATTATGTTATATAGGCAGGTAGGCCCCTGTACTGGCATTAAGTTTTATAGGCAGGTACGCGCCTGTACTGGCCTTATGTTATATATGCAGGACACACCTTTACTGGCATTATGTTATATAGGCAGGTAGGCGCCTGTACTGGCATTATGTTATATACTGTAGACAAGACGCTCTGTACTGGCATTATGTTATATAGGCAGGACGCACCTTTATTGGCATTATGTTATATAGGCAGGTAGGCGCCTGTACTGGCATTATGTTATATACTGTAGGCAAGACGCTCTGTACTGGCATTATGTTATATAGGCAGGACGCACCTTTATTGGCATTATGTTATATAGGCAGGTAGGCGCCTGTACTGGCATTATGTTATATACTGTAGGCAAGACGCTCTGTACTGGCATTATGTTATATAGGCAGGACGCACCTTTACTGGCATTATGTTATATAGGCAGGTACGTGCCTGTACTGGCATTATGTTACATAGGCAGGACGCACCTGTACTGGCATTATGTTATATAGGCAGGTATGCACCTGTACTGGCATTATGCTAATTAAAGGAGCTTGACTCCAGAATGGGAATAATACCAAACTTTATTTTGATATTACAAAACTATTGTAAAATGGAAGAGATAAATTATATATGATCAAAAAGCATTATTTAACACCATAAAAGTAAAAATTCTTAAAACGCGTGATACCAACATATAACTTCAAAAAAGTTGAGACTGCATTTACATTGTAGATATATAGTTCGGATTCACAACGTATGTAAGTTACATATGTACCCTATCGTCAGGAGGCTAAGAAACGGTGTGCATCTGTTGTACAATTTGCCTATTGTTGGCGGGACAGCCGTTATAATTTCTTGGATAGTTTCATAACTTCATAACAGATTCTGATATTGTTAGGAGAAGACCACCATTACAACCATTGTTAGTTTCTAGTCATTTGCTTATGATGACAGCTGTATTAATTAAATTTAATTTAACAATAGTTGTTAAAATGTTCATATGCCTACCTACAGAAGATACAACAGAATGGAAAACTGTTTCGGCTGTTATACACCCATCTTCCACTGGTACTGATACCTGTAACAAGACAATTGGAATGCATAAACATTTATTGGAAAAGAGAGGGAGGGTCCAACATGTATAAACAGTTATACTGTGAATGAATTAGGCAATTTACAAAGAGACTGCAAGGGAAATCTAACAAAAAATCTAAGATATCAACGAGAAATTTATTGAAAAAGAACAACAAGTATTAAGTACACAATATAGAATGAATGAATGAATGGTGTTTTACAGCACGTCGACACAAAAATAGGTCATATTGTGCACAAAAACTGATGAAAGATGAAGAAATGAAGTAGTAAATAAAAATTAATGTAAATATATCAATATAAAACTATTTACAAATAAGGGATGATATGGTAGTAATATAAACTATGTATAAATGTAAATTAACAAATGCCCGTCAACAGGTATAAACAAGTAAATATATATAAGAACAATATCATAATGATTTATATAGTCTGATTTCTTTCAGGAAATCTAAAACAATATTGTGTTATCTGATGTGGAGTAGTTACTTACACTCTTTAAAGCTCTTTATTTTTATATTTCATTGGAGGAAATCCCGTATGTTTAACATCATTTGAAAAGGGTCAACCATAATGGTCTATCTGACTCCAGTAGGATAAACATAACAAATATTTTAGTTTAAAGATATAATAAATAAATATATTGATAATCACAACAGAAACATGAAACGTTAAATCAATGCAGACTTTAGAAATATTAACTTAAAACCAGGAGCATTACGTGGTCGGAGTATTAACTTTCATACCCTATCCTACCCTTTCTCCAAGAAGCGAAAACGGGGTTGGCTGGGGTATGAAATAAAACCTTAATTTCGGCTTAAAAAGTTTGCATATTGTAAAATTAAATCATTTATTAGGTAGTTTTAAACAGGTTATCGCATTTTGTTCAGTAAAAAATGTTTTTAAACATGTTTTATAAACGAAACATCCGTTATAATATCCTGCTAGTATAAGCTATCCCATCGCTTAATGGATTAAGGCTCATCCTGCAAGAAAATTCAGTCAAAATTCATAGGTTCCTTACAGGTCCACACAGAACACAAGATAGATTCATTACAGGTCTACACAGAACACAAGATAAATTCATTACAGGTCTACACAGAACACAAGATGGATTCATTACAGTTTCACACATAACACAAGATGGATTCTTTACAGGTCTACACAGAACACAAGCTAGAAAATTCAGTCAAAATTCATAGGT
This sequence comes from Cyrtodaria siliqua, assembly GCA_037043455.1. Classification (NCBI taxonomy): domain Eukaryota; kingdom Metazoa; phylum Mollusca; class Bivalvia; order Adapedonta; family Hiatellidae; genus Cyrtodaria; species Cyrtodaria siliqua. The sequence continues at coordinate 27,202 of JAWPHD010010941.1, read as the reverse complement.
TCCATACAGGTCCACACAGAACACAAGATAGATTCATTACAGGTCTACACAGAACACAAGCTAGATTCATTACAGGTTCACACAGAACACAAGATGGATGCATTACAGGTCCACACAGAACACAAGATGGATTCATTACAGGTCTACACAGAACACAAGATGGATTCATTACAGGTATACACAGAAAACAATATGGATGCATTACAGGTCTACACAGAACACAAGATGGATTCATTACAGGTCTACACAGAACACAAAATGGATTCATTACAGGTCCACACAGAACACAAGATGGATTCATTACAGGTCCACACCGAACACAAGATGGATCCATTACAGGTATACACAGAACACAAGATGGATTCATTACAGGTCCACACAGAACACAAGATGGATTCATTACAGGTCTACACAGAACACAAGATGGATTCATTACAGGTATACACAGAAAACAATATGGATGCATTACAGGTCTACACAGAACACAAGATGGATTCATTACAGGTCTACACAGAACACAAGATGGATTCATTACAGGTCCACACAGAACACAAGATGGATTCATTACAGGTCCACACAGAACACAAGATGGATCCATTACAGGTATACACAGAACACAAGATGGATTCATTACAGGTCCACACAGAACACAAGATGGATTCATTACAGGTCCACACAGAACACAAGATGGATCCATTACAGGTCTACACAGAACACAAGATGGATTCATTACAGGTCTACGCAGAACACAAGATGGATCCATTACAGGTCTACGCAGAACACAAGATGGATCCATTACAGGTCTACACAGAACACAAGATGGATTCATTACAGGTCCACACAGAACACAAGATGGATCCATTACAGGTCCACACAGAACACAAGATGGATTCATTACAGGTCCACACAGAACACAAGATGGATCCATTACAGGTCCACACAGAACACAAGATGGATTCATTACAGGTCCACACAGAAAACAAGATGGATCCATTACAGGTCCACACAGAACACAAGATGGATCCATTACAGGTCTACACAGAACGCAACTTACACTACTTGTTCATGACAGAAACAGAGGGAAGCATGTATCATTGTTTTATACCATTGTTTTACACCATTGTTTTATATACCATTGTTTCAAGCTGTAACAATTTATAAAACAATGGTTAGTGATTCACTCCTTTTCAGTCCCAAGTTTTTGAGCAGACCTTCAACGGTAGGGTATATTTAGATTTAAACCAATGTCAAGGACTAGAAATTAACATTTTTAGTTTAGTATTTGGGTAAAATCACTAGCCCTGCTCAAAACTTACCCAATATAATGTTCAACAAAAAAGTCTATTTTAATTCGAGTTTTGTTTTCTTTTCATCAGTTTTAAATGTATTTTGAAAATATCTCCACATTTCTTACGTATGCAAGGTTATCCAAGCACTGTCATAAAAGCAAATCTAGATCAAAACTTTGCTAAAAATAACACGGACAACACTCATTTTGATTCCTGAGGCTGTTGTTAACAATATCCTTCAGGCATTTATTGGAACTATAGAAATATCAGGATTTTAACATTACTTATATGCGATTAGTCAGGAAGAAGACAGTAAATGTGCAATATTCTATTAGTTACTGCCACTATTTCCAGTCACTATTTATAAATGTACATAACCTCAAGTAAGACTATGAGCTCACGTAACTGAATGCATTAGTGTAATATTAGGTTATCATTCATGGTTTTATTTAAAACAAATTTAATTTTACATTTGTTCTGTTTTCCACTTGCCAAAATGTTAACCTTTAAAATAGCATATAGGAATTTCCCATTGGAAACAAGCCTTCAAAGGCTTTATGTGCCATCCTTGGGTATAGATCATATTAAAAATGAATTAACATCAAACTAAGCTACAATTTAAGCTATTTTTATTCTAAGTTTGAACTGATCTATCGCCATTCTATTTGTACTGAACTTTTCCGATAATTTTTTCTTAATTATATTGTACTAAATGTGTGTGTGTGTGTGTATTTCTAAGGATTATAGTCCGTCCGTCTACGACAGGCATCCTGACCGACGATTATAGTCTGTCCGCCTACGACAGGCATCCTACCCCACGATTATAGTCCGTCCGCCTACGACAGGCATCCTACCCGACGATTATAGGCACAATGGAGTCTGGACTTTTATCTGTGTGTATGATGTAATGATATGTTTACTTGAAGCAGCCAACTCAATGTTTTTTTATAGTGCTGCCACACTGGAATACCACGCCGTAGTAGACATGATACCCCCCAGTCACATTATTCTGACACTGGTCAATCAGTCGTAGCGCTACCCATTATATTATTTGCTCGTCAGGCAAGGGTTACAAGTGGCTACTCCATTTTTAAAGTCTTTGGTATGACGCGGTCATGGGACTCGAACCCACGACCCGAGTGCAAGGCAGACACTCTAACCACTACACCACAATGCTTCGGTACTAAATGTGTGTGCTTTTTACACAAATTGTTTATACAAAAATAAGAAGTACCCTTTTTCCTTTCCCTTATTATATAGACAGCAAAACAGGAAATAATTAATGACGTATATTGAATAATAAATCACACAAAAACACAACACCGATTGTGTAGGTAGGAGCTATTGATTATCAAAAATCATCAAATTACTTCCCTTTAAAGTTTTCATAGTATCCACAAAAAAGTATTGCTTGGCAAAAAATGAAACTGTTTAATGGAATATTTAGCACTCAAAAACTGGCCTATGGGAATACCAGCAAAAAAAAGGGGGATACTTTCTTTTTTTTGGTGAGTATATTTTGATATGAAATTTTTAAGATGATTAATATCAGGGGTGTAGCTGTGTGTAGGCACAAGGTCTTCGGGGGTCCGGGGGCATGCCCCACAGGGGTGTAGCTGTGTGTAGGCACAAGGTCTAGGGGGGTCCGGGGCATGCTCCCCAGGGGTGTAGCTGTGTGTAGGCACAAGGTCTAGCGCGGTCTGGGGGCATGCCCCCCAGGGGTGTAGCTGTGTGTAGGCACAAGGTCTAGGGGGGTCCTGGGGCATGCCCCCACAGAGTTTTTTTTAGAGGGAAGGCAAATCCTGCATTCTGACGGTATTTTTAGCAGCAAACAATGTTTTTAACCCGCGATTTTAAGCTTTTTTAATCTGCGATTTCGCAATAAAAACATCGGAACAGAAGAAAATAACGTGTGTTTGGTTCCGACAGACCGCGAGTGAAAACATTTCTGACTTTGATTTTCTGAAAAGACAATGAATAAAAATTGGTATAAGCTGACCATACTTCTCCACCCACTACACCCCCCCCACCCCCTCCCCACACCTCTCCCCCTCAGTTTTTATTGCATTTTTGGCATTTTTATTTTGATTTCTGGGAACAATGTGTAGGCAAGTGCCTACAGTACCTATAGGCAGCTACGCCACTGAATATGTATGATAGAATTGAATATAAAACATAAGTTAGAAAGTGCTGTCACTACATAACTTATTGATTCATAATTTATTTATTTTTTTGAACAGACTGTTTAATAGCCCATCAGCTACCCAGACACAAAAAATTTGGTAACCAGCTTGGCAATTTTGCTAGCCTTGGGCACTCGGACTAGTGCTAATTTCGAGCCTTGAATTGTTGCAGAAACGAAGAATAATAGATACCTGACCAAATCGCTGAGTGAAATCTATGCACAAAATAGTAAAAGGTATTTTAAAAAAATCTGGAAAAAATAGTGTTATTACATAGAGTTTAATTAACATTGTTGAAGTGATACGGGAAATAATTCCCGAGTGAGAAAGATTCTTGCGTTATAGAAACGAGTGCGTTTTCGCACGAGTTTCTATATCCCAAGAATATTTCTCACGTGTGAATTATTTTCCGTATCACGACAAAAATGTTAATTAAACTATATAATATATATTCTGTGATGAATTTCTTTCCAATCGTCTTTTGACACAAGTATTCCTTCTTCTGTCACTCCTTTGGCGACAGCGCGGAGTAATATCATGGCGTCAATTTGTGACGTAATATCGTGACGTCTATCGTTTAGTTCATAACATTTGACTACTGTGCTATCTTGCACACTAGGCGAGATAGCACAGTAGAGGAAGGGATATGTTATAGATTTTCTCAAACTGGGAAATTTCTATAATTCATCACAGAGTATATAATATATTCTGGCCTTGACTGAACTATGTACTATAATATTATCTCTTCTTCTCTCTATCTTTCCTTTCTCTATACTATCATAGTGAAAAAACTATGATCAACAATGAATAATTTAATAACCACATAACATGCGGTGTGGGAGTCAGTAATAACACCATTCAATATTTTCGATATTCCTCTAGTGGTATAACATAACGTTAATGACTTCATGGACGTTAATGTACGTGTGTTAACATAATGTGACGTTATAAGTTATGTAATAAATAGAATCTAACATTCTTTCTCATTCATTATTAAATTTATTAAACTTGTTAGTCGTTAGCAAAAATGATATAATGCTCGGCAAGAGCCTCACAGTCACATTATATCATTTTGCCAACTTGTTTAATAAATTCAATAATGAATGAGTACTCATGTAAGATCCTCTATTAATCATATTATATACGCATTTAATATACTAAACTAAAGACTTGCACTCCGAATTACTAATAATCCGAAATGGTGTAAACTTTAAATATTGATAAATTATCACTTTCATATTGGTAAGTATACAAACAAAAACGACATTAAATGTACCATACTGTACCATACAGTAATCGATAGTTTACACAAAACAAAAATAAAATAATACACTTACTTTCACTGCAGGCTGTTTATTATCAAATGTTAAAACTTCAAAAGTTTTGATTGTTTTCATTTCCATTTCAGGGGAGGTAATCGCGTCTCTGTATGTACTCGTTTCTAGGGATGAAGTACGCCAGTTGGCTAAAGGAAGAACCACTCGATTAGTTGCGAGCATTGATCCGATTTGTTCCGCAATGAAGTCTATAGGGATAGAGTGTCTACACATATGTATACACGACTATAACTTCTGTCACATGAACCTTTTAATACCTATCCTCTAGTTGTAGTTACTGCTATGTGTAAACCATAGACTTATTGTCAATATGAATGACAATTAAATTTAACAGGTGGTGAAACATTGGCCTCAGGTGGGACGCGAACCCAAGGCCTCTAAATTACCGTGCTAAGGCTGCAGTCCAGACTCTGTCGTACCTGGCATAATATAGGATCCTGATTGTACCTATACATTTAGGAGGTCATATTGGTTAAAAGGCGGAGGGACTATAATGCACGCACCTGGGATGTTTTTTTTAAATCTTATCGGCTTCGAGCACGTACAGCATCATAGGAACCCGGCTATCCGATAGTAATACAATGTAGTAGGTAACGGATCCCGGCTTCATATTTGTTAGGAAAAGAACAGCGACCGGACGCTGTCGTTCCTGCTACTGTTGGTTTTGACTTTGTTGGGTCTAATATGTTTTTTTGTGTTCAGGGTAGGAAATCGATCGGATTTGGTAATTTGTTCCTGTCACGAATTGTATACAATTAAAAAAGGTTTCTCGTCCGATAAATACATATGTATTCGGTAATTAATTGTATTGCCCGAAGGAGCGTATAGTCGCCGCTTTGTCCTATCGTCAGTCCGTCCCGCTTTTCTTGTACGGATCATATCTATGAAACTGTTCAAGGTAGTCCAGGGCTTTTTTCCCTTCTATAACAGGGGCCGAAATTCGGCTACTTCACAATTCAAAATTGGTCATTTTTTTTCACAACTGTCGCCGATTTTTTGCCACAATTTAAAAAACAAACAAAAATTTTTTTTTTTTTTGGTAAACAACATTTCCCCATCTAACTTTCTCAATATTGTTTTGTTTTGGATACATTTACATTAGAAAGTTTATCTAAAATGTAACACATTATGCTGAATAACTGTACATTTGTTGTATAGTGTTATCCTCCCACAAAAACAATGTATGCATGTATTGAGTAATATCGCTTGTAACAATTAATCTTTCACTACTTTTTTCACAAAGACAGTTATCGCGCTTTTTTTGACAAAATGACCAGGCTAGCGAGTCTTCACAATTCTTAGGAAAAAAGCCCTGTAGTCGCATGAAACTTCAAACTCTACACGAAAAAACACACAACCGAACGACGTGCAGAGCGCAAGAACCACAACTCGACGTTAATTTCCACATAAATCATGTCCGCTTTTATATCTTTGTCACTCATATATGTCTGAAAACGTTTAAGGTGATCATATGAACCAACCGTACAACGTGCAAAACGCAAGAACCATACATCTGCATTGATTTTTCACAAAAGCATGTCCCCTTTTATGTATTTGTCACGGATTTCTTCTCCGCAGAATATCTCTAAAACCGTTAAAGATAATCGGGTGGAACTAACATAACGGGACGGATTGCAGAAGGAATGAAATGTCTATACGGGAAGCATTGCACGTTTTTAACGTCCTTGTTTGGTCTGATACAATTGTCTAAGGCTGATAGTTAAGGTGCCTGTGACTTTTTTTATACTGCGAATAAAATATATACCTTCAACAATATTATATTACATAATGCAGACATGTATCACGGTTACTAGAAGCACCAATATTAAACATGTGGTCATACGGAGGCTATTAAAGGGTTGATGCACTATTTTCAAACAAGGTTTATTTTAAAGGGCTCTGAAAAACTTGAAAAACGCGGAAAGAATTGTCAAAATGCCATGAAAAATAAAGGAGATATGACCTATTGAAAATGTGCAAAGGAACATAAATGGAGGTGGCCATTTTGGAACGATGACGTCGTCGCGTCTTTTTACCAAATATTATGGCATATTGACAAAATGTCTCAAAGAAAACCACTACGAATGAAAAATAAGCATACAATGTATTTACATATGTAAATTTATTTTCATAGTAATCAATTTGCAGTGATTTTCTTTACTTTAAATATATATTTTGACAATATGCCATATATGGTAAAAAGGCACGACGACGTCATCGTTCCAAGGTGACCGAGGCTCCATTTATGTTCTTTGTAAATTTTCAATAGATCAGGCATATCTCCGTTATTTTTCATGGCATTTTGATAATTCTTTCAGCTTTTCTCAAGTTTTGCAGTGCCCTTTTATATAAATCGTTGAAAATAGTGCATCAAACCCTTTAAATAAATGGTTCATTAGATCGTATAACAGATGAAGTATTTCGCCACACATAAAAACAAAAACAGCATCATGATTTATAATTTGACAAGATCAATGACTTAAAACCGCATGAAAAGAAGTGCCTTAATTGGCGCGTGAGACCTGTCATCATGGACGTTACTGGTTCAGCACCTAAATCCCATAATTCACGTGACGGTCAGTAAGTACAATATGACACGTGTGACCATTTCCGCCAATCAAATGACGAGCAATATCCTTTCAAGAGAACATAATAACATGTTTGGAAGTGGTAATACTTTATTTTATACGGGAAAACTACTTTTTTTCTGGCAAATTATAATCCGATGATGATGATGATACGCGCTGCAGCAGAGGATATCTATAAACTATAAAATCCGATAATTTCCCTAACAAAGTAATGATATTGCAAAACACTACTAGGGTGCTCGGTGATACCCGCAGAATTATTAATTTGCAATAATTGCAGGATTTGAGAAGAAGGCACGGAGAATATTCGATCTAACACACCTTAATTTATAGATTAAGATACCAAAACGTCTTCACAAAGAGTCATGAACATTTACGATACAGCCATAAGCTTGCATATTCAAATGGAGTTCCAGTTGTCAAGTGAGCAAGTGTCGGTTCTTACCGTATGGTGGGAGGTATACAGTACTGGTTATACCCTGGACAGTTCAAATAAAGAAAAAACTGAAGAAAAATCTGCATCCAAATTACACAATACTTTACAGACAACAGTAACGTGTTCCACCACCATCATAACAACAACAACAACAACAACAACAATATTAATATAATTATTATAATAATAATAATAAGGAAAGGAGCTAAATAAATACGTATTATGCTCTTTTTGTGTTGTCATTGTATATGTGCATAAGTTGCGCATACTTATATTAATAAAATATGTTTAAACCAATAGTACGAGGGGGATTCAATATGTAATGTCCATCCATCTATTTCTTTGTTAATATCATCGTGAAACTCGTGCAGTTTAAATGATTGCATGGTTCAATGCATAACCAATACAATGATACCAAATTCTTATTGGTCCGATGACTATAAATATTGAATATTCACACCTGCCCTACAGTTTACCTGTCCGCATTTGTGCAGACGATAATTACTATAAACTTACGGGTTTTTTTTGTGTTTTTTTTTTTTTTGTGTGTTTTTTTACAAAATGAATCTGAATTCAAAATCCACTTAGGTATACTCCGAATATCAAGAAATTGTTAACACTTAAATTTCTTCGACACTCATTAAGCATGCCTTATGCATGTTTACTACATGGAACACTTGAAAGTTAAAGTTTGTGTTTAAATCCATTAATGATATACGCTAGACCTTAATTGCCAGACCAAAATGTGTAAACATGTGTTTATGTTAAATAATGACTTGCTGCGTTGTACATAGGCTAGTCCTTATGCCATGATCAGATTGATTATACCACACGTGACCATACTGCACGTGCCTATTATCGTTTGTTTTTTTACCGTTGTAGATTGATAAAGAGTATGTGGAAATGAGTGCTTTATATACATATTAATCCACCAATATAGTGCAGTGTATATATTAATATCTAAATGGTAGCTCAATTAATGTGAATGACTCACTGTTATGCCTATCAGATTGATAATACCAGCACACATGACCTTACTTCAAAACGTGACTATTATTATTACTTAGGATTTTACGGCTGTTGTAGTATGCTAATATGCACGTGGATGAATAACATTTATATTCACTAAAGATTTAAATTAGTACTGCAGTACAAGTGTTGATCGTACGAGTATCATTACTGAATTGTCTTGATTTGGCTTATATTATGTCATGCAAATGTGTATGTATATGTATTATTACTCTTGTCTCAAATTAATCTCAAATTAATCTCAAAAACTAGTTAACATCTTTATAGAACGTCAACTCTCAAATCAGGGTGAAATTGGTGTAATCATTTCATGTGAGCAAGTGTAGCTTGTATGTTCCCTTTCACACATGAATATGAAATGTGAATGCAGATTTTTCTTTGCATTTTCGGCACACTTCTCGGGTCTTAGACCGGCATTACAGTTAAGAAAACATAGTCCTTAATTAAGCATGTGTATGAATATGTGTATGCATGTATTCGTAATTTAAACATACACTTTAGTGTAAACATGTGTTAATCTATGTACTTGTGGAAGATAAGGTCTTAATAACTGTTAAGTACTATATGCTCTCAAATAAGGTTGAAATTGGGGTAATCATTTCATGTGAGCAAATGTAGCTTGTATGTTCACTTGCCCACATGAATATGAAATGGATGATGCGATTAACACTAAATTACGATACTCATATCGTGTTATTTACGAATGATTATATGCTATTGCGAATAACAACTTTCATTGTAATTGTAATGTGTGTGTTTCTTTTTTTGGTGTGTTTTTTTGTATACTGTTTAATATGTATTAGGTATTCTGTGGTCTTGGATATTTTATAAAGTGGCGCAATTATGTTCCCTATTTAATTGCATTAATACAACCAGTAACACAATTATTATTATTATTTTTATATTAGATTTAAATATTATAAGAAAAAAAAAATGAAAGCACTAATTTAACGTAAGTTGATATATATTTTTTCTTTTTTTGTAATCTAATTTTCTCGTTCTAGGATACAGTTTTGTTTTGTTTTTGTGTTTGTTTTTTTTTCTCAGTGTAAAAGCACATGCTTTTCATATTGTTTATGTTTTGTTCTCCCGTGCCTGCCGTGCCCCCGTGTTTGTTCACCATATCGTCTCGCATATTCCTGTTCACACCTCACTTGCCATTGGTCCGATTGTCGCTCTTCATTATATTTGACGTTATAATTTATCCCCATCGGTAATGACCTAAACTCATGGAGAGCGACTATTGGACTTTATAATAACAGGCGACAGCGAATACTAAAATCGTGTACGTGCTATATGCACCCTCTTAATATGACACTTGAGATAATCTTATATTGTTTAGTAAGAGCTGCTCAATTAATGGTTCGTTTTTATTTAAACACTGCGCATCCTTATATTGCACTCATTGCCGTATTAGTTGTATGTCAAACGTTTAACTCATTATCGGAGAAAATTAATTATGAATATAAATCTAATCCGAATATATTTTCAACATGCGATATCATGCAAAATATTTACTTTTTCCTAATTATGAATACTTTAATTATATTATCAGGAGATGTAGAACTGAATCCGGGCCCAATTTATGACACAAGGCAATGTTTCTCAATAATACATCAAAATATTCGTAGTATTAGGAACAAATTTGACTATATCAAAGACAACTCGTGGATTTTGATATATTGTGTTTTACTGAAACTCATCTATCGACTGATATTGAAAACGAAATGTTACATTTAGAAACTTTTGATGCTATGTTCCGTAAGGATAATACATCTCATTCTGGCGGATTATTAATGTATATCTCGCCCCATTTAAGACCAGATAGGAAAATTGAATTGGAATATTTACTTCCTGAATCAATATGGGTTGAAATTAAAGATAATAGCCAGTCTTTTCTTATATGCACACTTTATCGACCACCGCACTATGCAGTTGAATTCTGGGACAGGTTAAACGTCTGCGTTGAACATGCTTCTGAAATAACTTCAAATATCATTATCTTAGGTGACATTAATGAAGACCAATTAAACCTGTCAAATCATAAATTTCGAGATATACTTACTCTTAATAATATGATAAATATAATTAAAGATCCTACTCGTGTAACTAACACTTCAAGCACTTTAATAGATCCAATCGCTATCTCTAATCATTTAACTTCTTATGATTCTGGCGTTTATCAAACAGCAAATCGTATCAGTGATCATTATAGTACATATGCTTTCATTAAAAGCGAATTTTGTATAAATATACCGTTTCAAAGAAGAGTCTGGAATTACAAACGTGCTGATTTTGAAAAGTTGAATAATTTAATGAGATCAACAGACTGGACTTTTTTGCATACAGATTTTGTAGATATCGCTGCAAATAGTTTTATTAATAAACTCACTGATCTCATGAAGGAATGCATTCCAACTAGTTTCGTAACAATTCGTCCAAATGATAAGCTTTGGTATAATTCTGAAATTCGACTAGCATCTCGTAAACGCGATAGATAAAAAATCAATAGCTTTACGTACAGGCAATCAATCTGATTGGCGCTTATATAAAGACCTTCGAAATAAAGTTAATAATATGAAAAAGCATGCTAAAGAAATATTTTTTAATCAACTTGAATTTTCTCTAAGTGATATGAATTCTGCAAATCCTCGACAGTACTGGAAAATAATCAAAATGTTAATTAAAGAAAACGCTAACAGTTGTAACGTCATACCACCTTTAAAGAACAACGATGGTTTATATTCTGTATCTGACGAAGAAAGGGCAAATTTATTGAATGACTTTTTTACATCAATATCAACTGTTGACGACACCAATGCCACACTACCACAATTTATACCTAAGACGATCAATATTATCAATGATATTAATATTACTGAAAATGAAATTTCTGATATCCTATCAATTTTAGTGATAAATAAAGCTAGTGGGCCAGATGAAATAAGTCATAGAGTCCTGAAAGAAACTTCAAAAACAATATGTCGCCCCCTGTGTATTCTGTTTAATCGTTCAATTCAAGAAAATATCTTTCCACAATGCTGGAAATTAGCTAATGTTATGCCACTTTTTAAATCAGGTGATAAAGATTCACCTTCAAACTATAGACCAATATCGTTAATTAGCTGCGTTGGAAAAGTTATGGAACGCGTGATATTCAAACATATTTTTAATTTTTTGCTTACCAATAATTTAATATTTAAAAACCAGTCTGGTTTCTTACCTGGTCACTCAACAGTTTATCAACTAATTGATATTTATAATCAAATATGCAAAGCGATTGATGAAAACAAATTTACATGTATGGTATTTTTTGATATATCCAAAGCTTTCGATCGCATCTGGCACGCAGCTTTAATTTTTAAACTCCGACAACATGGCATTTCAGGCAACCTTCTTAATTGGATAAATAATTACATAACTGATCGTAAACAAAGAGTTTTCGTTGGTTCGACCTTTTCTGAAATAAAAACTCCAAATGCCGGCGTACCCCAAGGGTCTGTTCTAGGACCATTATTGTTTTTAATTTATATAAACGACATAGCTGACGCATTGCTTAGTACAACAAGGTTATTTGCTGATGACAGTTCTATTGCGGTATCTACATCCGATTTAGATTATATGGAAACTACAATTAATGATGACTTGTGTAAAATATCGAATTGGTCAAAGCAATGGCTAGTAAAATTTAATCCATCTAAAACTGAAGTTATCTTCTTTTCACTTGCAAACAGAAACCGTCCGTCTTTGATATTTGAAAATACACAACTTAACTTTGTTGACCATCATAAACATCTAGGAGTAACCCTTAGTCATGATGGGTCCTGGCATCAACATATTTCAAATATTGTAATATCTGCGTCTAAGGTATTAGGTTCAATGAAATTAATGAAATTTAGATTAAAACGTCAAACGCTTAATCAAATATATAAATCTTACCTTCGCCCTATTTTAGAATACGCGGCTATAATATGGGATAGTTGTACAAATTATGAAAAAGATAACTTAGAAAAAATACAATATGAAGCCGCGCGAATAGTTACTGGCCTGACTCGTTCTGTCTCTATACAAAAATTGTTAACTGAAATTGGTTGGGTCTCTCTGGCCGACCGAAGACACATCCAAAAGTTGATATTGACCTTTAAGTTTACAAATGGAGTTTTACCGAGTTACTTGAATGAAATATTCCCTGCAACTGTTTTGGAATCGAATCCTTACAACTTGAGAAACAGTTCCAACTTCGTTACTTTACCTAGAAGAACAGAACTGTTTTCGAGATCAGTCTTACCGTCATCTCTAAAAGTTTGGAATGAACTTGATATCAATATTCGCGAAGCACCATCCCTTTCGAGTTTTAAAACTAGGCTTAACAATTACTTTAAACCACCGATAGTACCCCAATACTACATACTGGGTGATAGATACCTTTCAGTTCTACATGCGCGTTTGCGAAACAACTGCAGCAATTTAAATGCTGATCTCTTTCTTAATCATTTGAGGGATAATCCCAATTGTATATGTGGTAATGGTTTTGAAGATGTTGAGCATTATTTGTTTAGATGTGTAAATTTCAGAAATGAAAGACGGCAATTATTTTTAGACACTCGTATATTTCATCCTTTAAGTACTCACAAACTTTTATACGGCATCGACCAACTAAAAGACGAGGAAAATCATATTCTATTTACTCAAGTGCAAAACTATATTAAAAACACTAAACGATTCCAAAATCCTTAACTTTGTATCAATATAACGTTTTATTTTGTCTATATCTACTGTCGTTATGTTTCTATCAGCCTGAACGGGGATATTGTGGTGTTATTTCGGTGGAGATTGCGTGGGGGTAGAATGGCACGGCAGAGTTTACATTTTTGGATTTTTTTTTATTATTATTTTATTATATTATTATTTTTTTTCTGCGTTTTTCTGTATCAAATTTCTATTTAAATATATTGTTACAATTTCAAACCGATAATCATATACATTTCTTCAGCCACAATGGAGAGAACTGTAACTAATGTTGTAATAACTTGTAGTTCAATCCACTTGCATATGTTTCTATGAATATTGTGATGTTGAATTGATGTATTGTAACATATCTGCAATAAAATATTATTAAACTAAACTATAAGTCAATATTCAATGCAGTTGAAAACACCCAGTCATATACACTGCCTTAAAAAGCGGCAGGAAAGTGTAATGGATTTGCATAGGTCGTAATGTCGGATTAAAAAAAAAAGCATTTTGCAGCAAAGTAATTTATTCAAACTTTTGTTGTTACTAGAAGTATGTGTAAATATTACGTAAACGATGTTTTCAATACAAAACAACGATAAAATCCAAGGCAAGAAATGCCGTTTACTTGGAAATATAAAAGTTCTGAAAATATCAAATTCGAATAAATTCAGTTTGAAGATATGACGGAAAATGGTTTTAAATACATGGGTAACGAATCGAAGGATCCCTACCAAAGATTTAATATAAAATCAACAATTTTAGTTACACCGCTCCAAAAGTATTAAAGCCTGAAGTTGCTCTTCGTTTTTTTAGCATACAATTTAAGCTATATTTTGTCACACTGACAACATTTAAGGAGCAATCAACCCAAAAATAAACACATTACAAATAAAAACTGCTAACATTTTCAGATGTAAGATATAATAGTTTGTGGTTTAGGCAAGAAAAGGCCATATTGGCCGTCGAAATCTGATTTTTAGTCAAAATAGTTTTTTCCGTTTTTGGCGTGTTCAGTATCATTTACATGTCTTAAAAAATGCCCTCAAAAAACATTTTTTATTGGATGGAAGTATCTGAATATTGATAAATTAATGGAGGAAAGGTTCATTTTAACATAATCCGTATCAATAACTACAACAATGGATCATAATTAAATTTTAGGACCATAGTGGCATTATAAACTGAACGCCCCTCGTAATAATAATAATAATAATACTTAATTAATAATAATAAGAAGAAGCTAGAAGAAGACGAGTCCTTTTAGTCGAATTGTAGGTAAAACTATCTTGTGTGTTTTTCTCCACCCACAGTTTTCAACTAGTGGTTTAGAAATTATATAGAATGATTACCTATGATGTCAAGATGTGCTGTAGCTGTAGATATTGAAGTTGGATGAATTAGGGATGTTTTTCAGTGTGTATTGCCACATATATAACTAATACTATTTATAGCCCGTATAGTGAGCGATTCGTGCTGAGTGTGATTATAACGGTATATACAGAAGGGCGACGTTCAAATTTTTCTGGAGTATACTGTTCAACAAAATATACGTGACACAGTATAGAGTCATTATAGTATGAGTGTAACATCAACACCATCGACGACTGCTAATAGAAAAAGATATCTTTCTTCACCTGAATTCCTAGCTGATCTAAAAAAGAACAGATTTGACACTTCAGATTCAGACATATCTGACATATCGGGCCCATCCCTGGTAATAACCATGGCAACTACCGCTGAAATGGACACTGCATTATCTCCTGTGGTTATACCGCATTATAAATTCACAACTGAAGATTTAAAAGGCATCTCAGATCTGCTGCACGATTCTTTCAGTCAAGATATCAAGGACATGGTTAAAGCTATGGCGGAATCTATGGTTAAAGGGATAATTTCCGGTGTTGTAGAGGATCTGAGAGAGGAAATCTCGGAGCTTAAAGCCGAAAATGAAGCTCTAAAGTCAAGAGTAACTCAGCTTGAGTTGACTGCAGACTCTGCTGAGCAGTATAGTAGACGCAACTGCTTGCGCGTTACTGGAGTTGAGGAGTCTGATGGGGGAGAATACTGACAACATTGTCATCAATATTGCAACCACGCTGGATGTTGCTCTGGACCTCTCCGAGGTCGATAGATCCCACCGAGTTGGCAAACCGTCGTCGGGAAAGCCGCGAGACATCATTGTCAAATTCGTGTCTTATCGTGCTAGGCAAAAACTTTACCGCGCTCGTGTTCGTGCCAAGGACAAACCTGATTACAAACGCGTCTTTGTAAACGAAGACCTCACTCGAGCCAGAAGCCAGCTGCTGTTCGAGGCAAGAAAACTGTTTCGCGCAAAGCGTATTACAAGTGCTTGGTCTAGTGATGGAACTATTCTATTGAAAGACCTCGCTATGAAAGTGCATCGTATTAGTACGATGAAAGACCTAAGTCCGTTTGATGTATAACTTTTTGTGAACAGTATAGCGCTGTTACGCCAATGTAAGCGCGATCATAGACTGCCTCGTGATTTTCCTGGGGTGACTCTCAATTAGAACATGCGTGTTTTGTACACACCTCTCAGTAGTTGATTGTATACCTGTTTCTATTGTTATACATTTGATCACATGTTTATTTGCCATTGTCTCACTTGATATCAATATACCAATTGCGTCCTTATTTTAGACCGTAATTGAAATTAGAATTGCACTTTCTCCGTAGATTATTAAATACACATGGGCAATTAAAATTGAATTAAATAATGATGCAAATGTATTAATTGTGAGGTACTTAAAGTGCCCAACGTACTCTGCAAATAGAATCGTTGGTATCGTGTGTATGAGGATACTGATGCGCACACCGTTCTATTTAAATCATACGTTGTATTGATGAGCACGCATAATATGTCAATTCGATTCATACAGTGCATTATTAGATAAATATAATTGTTTGCTACGGATATTATAACAGTACCTTTAACGCAGCTTATTTATTGCGTTTTCTGAAACATGTGTTCGGGTGTGTACGGGTTTCACAGAGTATGTTAAAGGTCCAGTTTTACTTGCAGATTATGATGATTATTTGTTTAACGCTAATTAAAACTTGTATTTAGGGAGTTATGCATGTCCTTATCGGATTAATGTACTGCAAGTGCGATTGTATATGATTAAGTATCAGCACATAACTCGAATGGTAAATTTTCTTATTGATTAATAAGAACTAGCTTGCTGATACCAGTATATGGTAACTTCTCGTGTTTTCCTAAATATGTACTTAAGCATGTAACGCCAGTGTTTTCTGATTATGTACTGAGGCTATAGCAACGTTTTGATAACCAATTTGTTAATGATTTGTGTTTGTTTATTTTCATAGATACGGTAATGACCACATTTTGGGGAAAAGTAGCAGTCGTCAAATAAGTTACTAGTTGAAGTAATTTAATTGTATTTCCTCTTTTGTTGAAGAATGTGTCTTTCCCAGTAATGAGATTAAATAGTAGCTAAAACCCATACGTTTAAATTACCTAATTTACTGAATCATCCAATCTGCACATTAACCTCTTTAATGTGATATATTCAGGCAATGCTATCATATAGCGTGACAATTTCTTTTGTTTCATTGTTTTTTCTTTGTATAAGGCTTTATGGGCGTGTGACACTGACCGGTTCAGGGCGAATACTGTTTCATTTCACCATCTAGGTACCATGGCATGTTAGTGGTAGTATTGTTCTTATTGTCCCTTCTCGAAATTTCATGAACGTCAACAACAATCCTGCCGTGATCATGCCATCGTACCGATGTAGTTATATGTTTGCAATTTCGTTACATTTAGTTGTAATATTGTCAGTGACTAATTCATTTATTTGCACATACTCATTGCTTAGAAAGGTTTTGTCAACAGCTTGTCTCGCTAAAACTGTAGTGCATCCCTACAAACGACTGCCTCTGGGCCGCAAATACTATAATAATATGATATTTGTTCAATATGGGCTAGTAGTCCAGTTTACAGCTGTCGCTTGCATATGGACTTTAGCTTTACTATTACAATCGGGAGATATACACCCAAACCCTGGACCTACACTATCAAACAATTCCTCCGCGTTGAATGACTCTAATATAGAAAGTACAACTTCGCATATTTCAGAAGCTCTTGATCTTTCACACAATTTGTCATTGATTCATTACAATGTCCAAAGTTTACGGCCAAAACTTGATCTGCTAAGTGTGGAATTGAACCAATTTTATATTCTTACCTTTTCCGAAACTTGGCTAAATGAATCCTTGCACTCAGAAGAACTTTCTATCCCGTCCTTTTATAGCCCTGAACGAAAAGATCGCTCTGGAGATAATCATGGCGGTGTTATTGTATACATCAAGAATAATCTCAAATATATACGAAGGAAGGATCTTGAAATGCCCCGTTTGGAATGTATTTGGATTGATATCTCACTAAAT
This sequence comes from Cyrtodaria siliqua, assembly GCA_037043455.1. NCBI lineage: Eukaryota > Metazoa > Mollusca > Bivalvia > Adapedonta > Hiatellidae > Cyrtodaria > Cyrtodaria siliqua. The sequence continues at coordinate 9,172 of JAWPHD010010941.1, read as the reverse complement.
CATAAACACATACTCATAGGAGTATTTTATAGACCTCCAAGTGCTGATTCAAATTAGTATAATATGATAGAAGATTCTATCCACCTCTCAGTAGATACAGGTATTAAAGATATTATTGTTACGGGGGATTTTAACTTGAATATGCTTAATTGCCAAAGCGCTCGTAAAATAAACTCTTTATGCCAACAGTTTGGTCTAAGTCAAACTATAAATGAACCTACTCATTTCACTGAACATTCATCTTCTCTAATTGATATCATGCTAGTTAGTACTAAAGATAATTTAATAATAAGTGGCGTTGCCGATCCCTTTTTAGATCAAGAACGAAGGTACCATTGTCCAATTTTTGCTATTTTCAAGTTCAAGAAACCTAAATTTAAATCTTATACTAGAAAAATCTGGAAATATGATCAAGGTGATTATAATCTATTGCGAAGTAAAGCTATCGAAACTGTTTGGTCGGACTTATCAGATGATGATATTAATGTCTATGCAAGTAATATAACAAACACAATTGTATCTATAACTGAACAATGCATTCCAAATCTGATAATTCGTATTAGACCTTACGAACCTCCTTGGATTAACAACTTAATAAAGCGGAAAATTAGAGCTAGAAAAAGATTATATAAAAAGGCCAAACTATCAACACTTCAACACCACTGGGATAAGTTTAGACAAATTAGAAATGAAGTTATAACATTAATACGTGAATCAAAACTAATTTACTTCGATAGTCGCTCCCGTAAACTTAAATCCCCTGATATTTCCTCAAGGGACTGGTGGAAAACACTCAAAACCTTTATTTCTTCCAATAACAAACCCTCCATTCCATCTCTTTTATACAACGATCAGGTCGTGTCAGATGAAACAGAAAAGGCCAATTTACTTAATGATTTTTTTAAAATACAGACAATTTTAAATGACAATAACGTCGAAGTTCCCTTCATGCCCCCTAGTAACGTTAGCATGCATTTAATGGTACTTACCCCAGATGAAGTTCAGTCCGTCTTAAAGTGTCTCCCAATTGGTAAAGCAACTGGTCCAGATGAAGTTAGCAACCGTATCCTTCGGGAACTTTCCAGTGAGCTATCAATTCCTCTTTGTAATTTGTTTAATAAATCTCTAGCTGATGGAAAAGTCCCGAATATTTGGAAGGAAGCTTTTGTTTGTGCCGCTTTTAAGAACGGTGACCCATCATCTGTTAATAACTACCGTCCTATCTCTCTTTTAAGTAACATTAACAAAGTTTTGGAAAGATTAGTCTTTAAACATGTATTTAATTCTCTTCGCGTCAATAGTTTTCTATCGGCTCTGCAGTCTGGCTTCATGCCGGGCGATTCGACCGTAAATCAACTTACTTATCTTTATAATACTTTCTGTCAAGCACTGGATGTAGGTAAAGAAGTAAGAGTTATCTTCTTTGATATAAGCGAAGCTTTCGATCGCGTATGGCACAAAGCTCTTTCAGCGAAACTTAAGTCTGCTGGTATGTCGGATGCACTTATAAACTGGTTTTCCAATTATCTAGAAAATAGACGCCAATGTGTTATAGTTCCTGGTGCTAAATCAGAGTGGATTTCTATAAACGCAGGGGTACCACAAGGCTCTATATTAGGGCCTCTTCTATTTTTAATATATATCAATGACATTGTTACGGATATAGATTCCAACATTCGTCTGTTCGCTGATGACACAAGTCTATATATTATTGTTGACCATGTCAATACCGCAGCCGATATCCTAAATTCCGATATAGTAAAAATAACTGACTGGGCGAATAAATGGCTTGTCACTTTTAACCCTACAAAGACTGAATCATTATTGATATCTCGTAAAAGAAACAAACCCATACATCCACCTTTAAATATGCTTAATCAACAAATACCAGAAGTTACAACTCATAAACATCTGGGCGTGAAGCTTTCAAACGACTGCAGTTGGCATTACCACATAGAATATATGACAGCTAAAGCATGGACCAGAATAAATATAATGAGAAAACTTAAATTCCAGCTGGATCGTAAATCCTTAGAAATAATATATATTAGTTTTATAAGGCCCCTGTTAGAATATGCGGATGTTATCTGGGATAACTGCACACTTTATGAAAAACTGGAACTAGATAAAATCCAAAATGAAGCAGCTAGAATTGTAACAGGAGCTACCAAACTTGTATCCTTAAATAATTTGCACACGGAAGTAGGCTGGGAAACGCTTGACGCTCGAAGGCGTAAACATAAGCTTGTTCTATTTTATAAAATGAATCATAACTTGGCACCACCGTATCTTACTACATTAGTTCCTCCTCTAGTAGGAGACGAGTCTCGATACAGCTTACGAAATGCAAATAATCTTCAAACAATTCATTCTCGAACACAAAATTACTCCGATTCATTTTTACCTTCTGTTGTTCGTGAATGGAATTTACTCCCGCAGGACGCCATATCCTTAGAATCTGTCTACTCTTTCAAACGATATCTTACCCATGAAACACGTCCCCCGAAGTATTACTACACAGGTGACAGGAAAGCACAAATCCTACACACACGTCTCAGAACAAACTGTAGTTCATTAAACCATCACTTGTTTATCAAAAATATAACTGACTCTCCTCTGTGTCACTGTGGTAGTATCGAGAACACTGAGCATTTCTTCTTCACGTGTCCAACCTATCAAATTATACGCTTAGAACTTATCAACTCTCTTTCAAATATATGTACTATCTCAACTAATATTCTCCTTTGTGGTGACCCCAATCTCAGTTACGAAACAAATGAAGTGATCTTCGAAAATGTGCAAAATTTTATATTAAAAAGCAAACGATTTTAAACTGACATTACTTATCAACATCAGTAAATGAATAAGTTAGATGCCGCTAGTACGGATGGTTCGCCCCTACCCATTGTCGCCGCCCATATTTCCCTTACACTTTTTTTTTTATATAGTAGTAGTATTATTCAATATATCAATTTTATTATCGTTTGTGAGTGCGTTTTTCTTAGCTTTCAAACGTACTTTTCCTTCTAAATCTTGATAACATTTTCCATTGTATAAGAAATATTATGTTTCTATTTTCTCTTCTTGAGTAATGTATAATAAGTCTGCCATTCTAGTGTTACATATAAACATGGTAAGGAAAGGAACTTAATAAGCATTACGCTTCCGTTCCAATCCTTTATTTGTTGTTATTGTATATATGCTTAACTTGTAAATACAATGAATAAAATATGTTTAAACTAAACAAAGATGTGCATATCGATTAGCGACTATGGATGCATTGCGGCCTTTTTCGTCACAGTTTACGTTTTTCACTGATTGTTATCAGTGGGGGCATCCGTGTCCCATGGACACATTTTTAGTTATTTATCGGTTAAAATCCCATTTAAACTACTAATTTCAGATTTAAAACATTTGCTATGTACATGCAACCTTGTCAATACCTGTCTTGTATGATAATCCAAACGAGTAACTTGATTTATTTAAATTTTCAATTCAGTCTCAAACCTGCACGCACGGAAAAGAAACACAATCATGAACAAAAGTGAATTGCTTACATTTGATGAATATATATATACATGGAGTACGAGTTTTGTGGCTTTCCGTGAATTTTGTTTTATTTCATGACCATTATTGTGTTATACTTATGCCTATTAAAGGGACACATGGCAATCTTGATTTTTTAAAAACTTGCGGCGTCACGTTAGTTTTTCTATACAACATACATTATTTCAATCATTAATGTTAAGTATAAGAATGGTATTATGTATATTGCTGACTTTTAATAATATTCAACTGCTGTGATCGATTATAGGGAAATCCTTCATCGATGGTAGGCGTGTGTTGTTTTTTCACTCACTCACTTACGCTCTTTCGTGAAAAGAACCACACGTCTATCATCTCGTGAAGGATTTTCCTATAATCGATCCCAGCAGTTAAACAATCTCTATATTTACACTGTCCCGTTTTTTTGGGATGACTATAGGGTAAGAGTGAGGTTTGCTGCAGCCTAGACCCTGCTTTAAACCCCCAGCCTTTTTGCTACTGACCGTTACCAGGCAGAACTCCTATTGTCAACCATTTAATGTTCTGGTTTCACATACTTTGCTTCTATCTTTCCTTGTAATTGCTGGATTTGAATGCTCGTTTCTGGTTGATTGTTTTTGTCTGACTGTGTTTGTGGTTGATTGTTTTGTCTGACTGTGTTAGTGGTTGAGTACTTTTGTCTGACTGTGTTTGTGGCTGATTTTGACTGACTGTGCTTGTGGTTGATTATTTTTGCCTGACTGTGTTTTTTGTCTGTGTTTTTGGTTGATTTTTTTTTGTCTGACAGTGTTGTGGTTGATTGTTTTTGTCTGACTGTGTTTCTGGTTGACTGATTTTGTCTGACTGTGTTTGTGGTTGATTGTTTTTGTCTGACTTTGTTTGTGGTTGTTTGTTTTTGTCTGACTGTGTTTCTGGTTGATTGTTTTTGTCTGACTGTGTTTCGGGTTGATTGTTTTGTGTGACAGTGTTTGTGGTTGATTGGTTTTGTGTGACTGTGTTTGTGGTTGGCTGTGTTCTGTCAAAGCTACATTTGCTGATCGACTTGTATACCTACTTGTGTGTTTGTTGACGGGGTAAACGGTGGGTTGTAGTGATACATACGGTATGCGGTGGTTGACGGAGTGAATACTGTCTGTGGTGTTGACTGGATAAATACGGTATATGGTGGTTGACGGAGTGAATATTGTCTGGTGGTTGACTGGATAAATACGGTATGTGGTGTTTGACTGGATAAATACGGTATATGGTGGTTGACGGAGTGAATATTGTCTGGTGGTTGACTGGATAAATACGGTATGTGGTGTTTAACTGGATAAATACGGTATGTGGTGTTTGACTGGATAAATACGGTATGATGTGTTTGACTGGATAAATACGGTATGCGGTGGTTGACGGAGTGAATACCGTCTGGTGGTTGACTGGATAAATACGGTATGTGGTGTTTGATTGGATACATACGGTATGTTGACGGAGTGAATACGGTCTGGTGGTTGACTGGATAAATACGGTATGTGGTGGTTGACTGGATAAATACGGTATGTGGTGGTTGACTGGATAAATACGGTATGTGGTGCTGTGATTGTAAGGAGGAATGCCGCATGTTGTAGTTGACTGGGTAAATACGGTATGTGGTGTTTGACTGGATAAATACGGTATGCGGTGGTTGACGGAGTGAATACCGTCTGGTGGTTGACTGGATAAATACGGTATGTGGTGTTTGACTGGATACATACGGTATGTTGACGGAGTGAATACGGTCTGGTGGTTGACTGGATAAATACGGTATGTGGTGGTTGACTGGATAAATACGGTATGTGGTGCTGTGATTGTAAGGAAGAATGCCGCATGTGGTAGTTGACTGGGTAAATACGGTATGTGGTGGTTGACGGAGTAAATACTGCCTGGTCGTTGACTGGGTAAATGCGGTATGTGGTGGTTGAATGGGTAAATATGGTATGTGGTGGTTGACGGAGTAAATACGGTATGTGGTGGTTGACTGGGTAAATACGGTATGTGGTGGTTGACGGAGTAAATACTGCCTGGTCGTTGACTGGGTAAATGCGGTATGTGGTGGTTGAATGGGTAAATATGGTATGTGGTGGTTGACGGAGTAAATACTGTCTGGTGGTTGACTGGGTAAATACGGTATGTGGTGGTTGACTGGGTTAATACGGTATGTGGTGGTTGACTGGGTAAATACGGTATGTGGTGGTTGACGGAGTAAATACTGCCTGGTCGTTGACTGGGTAAATGCGGTATGTGGTGGTTGACGGAGTAAATACTGCCTGGTCGTTGACTGGGTAAATGCGGTATGTGGTGGTTGAATGGGTAAATATGGTATGTGGTGGTTGACGGAGTAAATACTGTCTGGTGGTTGACTGGGTAAATACGGTATGTGGTGGTTGACTGGGTAAATACGGTATGTGGTTGTTGATGGGGTAAATACGGTATGTGGTGGTTGACGGAGTAAATAGGGTATATTGTGGTTGACTGGGTAAATACGGTATGTGGTGCTGTGATTGTAAGGAGGAATGCCGCATGTTGCAGAGGTCAGTACGTGACACTGTGGTTGACGGGGTAAATACGGTATGTGGCGGTTGACGGGGTAAATACGGTATGTGGCGGTTGACGGGGTAAATACGGTATGTGGCGGTTGACGGGGTAAATACGGTATGTGGTGGTTGACGGAGTAAATACGGTATGTGGTACTGTGATTGTAAGGAGGAATGCCGCATGTTGCAGAGGTCAGTACGTGACACTGTGGTTGACGGGGTAAATACGGTATGTGGCGGTTGACGGGGTAAATACGGTATGTGGCGGTTGACGAGGTAAATGACGGTATGTGGTGGTTTCTGGGGTAAATACGGTCTGTGGTGGTTTTAAGGACGCACGATGTGTGGTTGAAGTAACTACAGGTTGTTGTAACGACATACACTGAACACAATTCCTAATTGCTCAATTTCGTATCTTCACTTATTTTCTTATTTTAAAAATATTTTAGAATATGTGTGTGATAAGTGTTTTGTTTTTAGTTTGTAAAATATTACTTCTTATTTAAATTGTTGCATCTTTTGAGATTTACCATCCTTTTATATCAAAACATGAAGTGTGCTGATGAAACGCATACCATGAATATACCTTAAGATTGTTAGGAAATTATATAAAAAAACATAAACGTTTGACCCATTTATTGCAGATGTTCCATCTATAATAAAAAGAAAGAGAGACACTTCTAAATTACCTCACATTTAGCTGACTATTGTTTGAAATTTAAGTAATTGTAATTCAGCTTTAACATTGTTTTTTTGCAAACGCATTTGTATTGGTAATGCTAGTAAAACATCATGTCAAAATAATTGTATTTGGCATGTTTTAGAATTAGGAACATCGAAAGTTGCACTAATTTGAAGTACTTAACAAAATCTCATGTACCCAGTTATATAAATGAAGTGTTATAATTTATTTTTAAGAAAACACATCAACTTGAAAGCTTTAAAATGTTTTCATGCAGTCAGCGCAGACATTTAAACTCGTTTCATTGCAGTTCAGCCGTATCTCTAATCAAGCTTGAAATACACAAAACAATGAGAATATTATTGACATATTCTTAGGTGGGTACTTCGGACTTCTGATTAGTGCAAAAAATGAATAGATATTTGTATAAACTTACATTTATATGACCAAAGCATAAGTTAGATCTGTTTGATAAACTGATAACTCCAATTTTAAATTATGGATGTGAAGTGTGGGGATTCATACAAGCTATATCAATTGAAAGAGTGCATTTGCAGTTTTGTAAACATATTTTGGGTGTTACGAAAACAACTCAGAACGAATTCATATAGGTGAACTTGGCAGAACATCATTCATTACACGAAGATATTTTATAATTATTAAATATTGGTTAAAAATCATGAAAGTACATGATCGTAAATATGTGAAAATAGTTTACAACATGATGATTAATGACTGTGAAGTACATCCTCTAAAAATAAACTGGGTTTCCCAGTTAAAACACTTACTGTCCTCTCTTGGATTTTATGATGCATGGTTACAACATTGTGTTGGTAACTGTAATATATTTCTTGCAATAGTAAAGCAACGGTTGAATGACAATTTTGTTCAAAATTGGCACAGTCGATTAGAAAACTCCACTAGAGCATTTTTTTTATATATATGAAGAAGACTTTATTCATCAATCAATAGGCCAGAGGCCCGTGAGACATAGTTTACATTCATACAAGCAATTGACATAGCAAGATAACAAACAGCATTTTTAGTAATATGAATATATGCTATATACACAATTTATGACAGAAAATAAGCGGAGAAGAAATAAACGGAGAAGGTGAGAAACAGCCTTTCAAATTATATTGCCACTATGAAGATAATCTGTATTGATATTCTACTATCTATACTATCATATATAGTTTATATTACAGTATAATCAACGATAGGTGATAGCCGTTTTTGTTTGTAAATACCACAATGCTCTCTACTATTTATTTGATTAACCAAGGTTCTACAAAAACAAAACAAAATCACACAAAAAACAACATTATGATCAGTGTACAAAAGTAAAAGGTAAAACGTTTTAACTGTGTATACAGACATGTAACAATCTGAGATTATTCTACAAATGATACTATGAATGTTGTATTTTTCTGAGTTCAAATGCTTTGAAGATGTAAACACTTAATTTCTTTTTTACATTTTGATTTTGAGTTTCGTCCTTTTTTTTTTGACAAACAGTACATAATCTGTTTTCGACCTGCATTCTCGGTCTTTGCCATCTGCCAGATTCTTTACACAAATTATGAGAAGAAACAATAAGTCTCGTCATAGCGATTCTAAATTTAGGTATATTAAGAGTACTAAGAAAATGTTGAGTACCAAATGTAACAACTTCTCTAAAAAATACAGCTCTGGTTGAATTATCTATACGAGTTTGCCACGTTTGTAAGCCATTATCATATAAACGTTGTTTAAATATACTTAAGAAAACATGTTTATTGCCAACATTTTGTTGGAGCCAAACATCATGAAACCCTAACCTTGATAATAAATCTTGTACACGTGTAACCTAAGATACTTTATTTGGGTATAAATCAGCATCTATTTTAAGCATATTATATATAAGTTTACAATACTTTTGGTCATTAGTGTAACAATTTTCAACCAAAATTTAATTATTCTAATATATCTAATATCCTTAATGCTAAATCTGCCAAGAATACCATATACAAAGTCATTTTGAGTAGAACGTTTAACACGTAAAACATTTTTACAATATATATTGCACAATTTGAGTTTCAACCTATCTAGATAATATAAATGTTTTCAAACTGTGTCAAGCACTAACTAAATTACGGGTTCATCTCATAGGCTGCAAATTGAAGCGGGTAGATGGGTTAAACCCAATAGAATTCCTTTTAACGATAGACTATGTTTAGTTTGCAATAATCTTGAAGATGAGTTCCATTTTGTGTTGGAATGCCAAGCATACATAATGCTAAGGAAGCAATATATTCCTAACTATTTTTATAAGAGACCGAATATGATAACATTTCCGGAATTATTAAATTCACAAAATAAGATATATATTCGCAAACTTTGTACCTTTGTT